>JALLOT010004395.1:0-10301 GCA_036939595.1 Thalassiosira livingstoniorum | reverse complement strand
CGTAACAATGCTGGCAGACACGGAAAGCCCCCCCCTCCTTATACTACCCTACTCACAAGAATTATTCATGCAAAAAGGTAGAAACCATTCAATAGTTGACAGAAAACAAAATGACTTTTCAAACCCTAACCCTAATTGAAGCTTTGCTTGAGCAAAATAAAAAAATTATCCCTTTGAAATAAAAAGTGAATGTCAAGGTTTTTTTGAGCAGATTCACAGAGAAGCTGCAAAGCAATGCATTTGCAAGGGGGGAAGTTATTATTACTCATATGTTGTACCATAAGTTTTGGTAATAATATTGAAAATTTTATCAGAAATTATAAGATTCTACTTCAACAAACTTTTAATCACAAGCTACTAGAAATCTAAAATAGAATATTTTTGAGTTTCAAACCTCTCAAAAATCATCCACCAAAAACATTGATCATTGGAAAATCCACTAAAAAAACCAAGTAAATACTAATATTCTTTTGTAACTTCTCTATTTTCTTGCATGTTGAAAAAAGTACTTGCACATGATACCATAACACCAAGTGAAGAATATTGTATCATGTTGACAATAATTCTTTTTGTTGTAGTACATAAGTATGCCCAAACAACATCAATAAATTTTGCTTCATCATTGGGGGAGTGGGGTGATGTTGATTGTTGCATGCATTGTCTTTACTGCAGATATCACAATCAGTTTAATCAGGATTGTGTCCAATTGGACACAGTTCCCTATGCAGCAATAGTCCCAATTCCATTAGGGGATTGGAAAATGCACTACAATCAAGATTGTTGTAGTCACTCTTGCTAACAATCAATTTGAACTGTCTATACACAATATTCCCTGGCTTTTTCCATTGCCAGACAAGATCATCCCAAGATTACACTGCTTCACCACTTTTTTTGCTGCCTTGATCTTCTCTGAGCCTGTCCAGTTTTTGTTGTTTACTTTGAAAATTTTGATGAAATATTTGCTAACATGATTGAGAAGTAGATCTTGACCCCAAGGGATGTGACTTGGCAGTGCAATTGTGCCTTGAGTAACAGCAAGGCCATTAACATCTGGCAATGTTGATAGATCTTTACATTGCTTGGTTTGCATGCCAATGTTCCCTTTTTCTGGTTGTGATGATGGAGAACAAGTGGCGTTGCTTGAATTTGATCCACTTGCACAACCATGTGTATATGATGGGTGGCATTTGGTGCAAAATTTTTGGAAGGTGCAAACAATATCCAATCCAGCTTGCTCCTTTTCTGATTGCTCCCAATTGTCCTGGCAAAGTTTGTGCACAATTTGTTTTTTATAGATGAAACATTTTTGCAAGATTCTCTGTTTGTATTTGCACCTGATCCATGATGTCGTCCATCATCCATCGTCCCACAATGGCTAATGGATGGACAAAAATTCTTATGTAGACTGTACACAAGGTTTTTTTACACAAGAGCTACAATCCCATGGGGCAATGGACGACAGAGTGACCTGATCCAAGAACAAATTCCCCTAACATCAGATAACAATCTCAATTCAGATGACAAAGAAAAGGATTCAATTGGCTTTTCTTGATTTTTTCTGGATCTTGATCCTGGGTGAGAAGAGGTCGAAAGCATTCACTCTTGGTTGATGAGAGCTCTGAAGTATCTTTCAATGAACTTATTTTTTGTGTGGGAGGAACACCAGAGATTGAGACATTTCAACAAAACCATATCTGAATTTGATTGAAGTTGGTTTGGAATGAAAAGAAGGATCTGTACTTTCAGCTTCTTCTTGGGGTCTAAAAGGTAACCCCTCTCCATTGTTGTCCGCCTTAGATGGAGATTTGTTCATACAGCCATCATCGGAGGTTTATTTGGCGGCAACACTGGCCTTTCTAACTGGAGTTGGTTGAGTTCTAGCTGCCAGTTGTTATTTGTGGTGAGCAGCAAGGATTTGAAGGTTACTCTTCCTTCTGAAGTCCTCACAATGCCTATCACAGTTGTTGAGAGGCTTGTTCATTGTCTGATGGACTATTTATGTGATGGAGAGGGACCAGATAGGCTCAGTCAAATGACCTTTTGAAGGCAAGGTGTCAGCAATGATGGCAACAGGTGGTGGCGGGCAAAAAATGGCTTTATCTAGCAGTAGAACTAGGTAAGAATTTTCTAATGGCAACAGGTGGTGGTGGGCAGGAAATGGCTTTATCTAGCAGTAGCAGTAGGTAAGGGTTTTCTACGCATAGAAATTCCTAGTTATTTTGAAGTACTAAGAAGTACTAATAAGTAGTATTAAGTACTATCAAGTAGTGATGAATCAGCAAAAAGAGTACTATTTTTTGAAAAGCAACAATTGTTATTTTTGCTGTAGTAATATGAGCAGGATACTTGGAGAAAATCAATGAATGCACAGTGTTTGATCATCTCAGCTGAAAAATTGTGTACCGGAGTATAAGTGACAAGAAGGTCAAGTCACTTATTTTTCCTATCAGAGGACTGGCCCTGTCAGATGTAGTTGGGATCCTCAGCATTAAACATGAGTTTTTGTGTCATGGCAAAAATTAAATCACAATAAAATTTCATTGTTATTTTTGTGATTTTTTGTATCAGATGTTTTATGTGGATGAGTTTGGATGGGTTTGGTTTAAATATTTTCCATCCTTATTCTAGATGTTTTTGTGATCTTGTCATAGTTCATAGTTAAGAATGTCATGATTCCTGGAAGGAATCTCCTTTGTGATTCTGTTGGTCATAAAGGGCCAAGCCAATGATTTCAAGTAAATAAAAAGAATATAAATTTGATGATCTTACTTGCAAGGTCATTTTTTTCTTGACTTTTGAATCAGATATTTGTCTTTTTCTTTTCAAAGAACTTCATAAACTGGCATTGACTTCTTGGCCACAAAAGACTCTTTATCATCCATTTGAGAGCACCATGTTTTGTAAACAACCCTATACAGATCCCCAAATCAACAAAGGAGATAGTTACATCCTCTTTAAAGAAAAAGTCTCACTATTGCACTTTGTGTTTACAACGAGTCACTCCCTAAGATAGGTTCTTGCCATCTAACAACAAAATGTATGTGTAGACAGACCAAGCAAAAACAGGAAAAAAAAGAGCCCAACCAGATAACCTTGTTACAAATATCTTTTAATTTTTGTTTCATTTCATACATCACACATCAAGTTCATGAATGTCTCCATTCTATCAAGAATGATTGAATTGCTTTCATCACTTAGTTTGAAAGCTAGGTCAATTTGAAAGTTTTTTGCATATCTAAAATGAACTGAGGCATCATATATCTGGGGAATTAAACAACATGAAATTCAATTGCAGACAGGGATCAAATACTAAGAATTTTTGCTTTTTTTTTCAATTTTTTGTTTCTCACATCACAAGGTATTGTAGAGTAGGGCAAGTTTTAAGAATTGAGAGTGAGTTGAATCTAAATTCATTGCCAGTTTTATTGGTGGAATGCAAAAAGTGTGTCAAAGTAGTTTTAGATATAATTGAGTAGTTGAAGAGATTTTTTTTTAAATTTAAACACGCAAATATTTTTCGAGTTATCTCCAAAAAATCCTTTTTAAAACCCTTGAACATCACGAAGGGATTGTGGGTTGTAAAATCTGGCCCATTTTTGTCAATTTTCTGCAGAATTTTTGTCCGTTTTAACCAAAAGTACTGGAAACAAGCCCATAAATAACAACCTCTTTGCTTGAAATATCAAAAATAGGTTCACATGGGCTCAAAAATTAGGTCCGAAGACCACAGATCTTAATGTTCGCCTCTCTTAAAATTCACCCTACTCTACTCAAAATAGGTGTTTTGTTGACTTTTCAAAAATCAACAATTAATCCTTATCTGAGCAGATCCAAACGTAACAGTATAATTACTGAAATCAAACAAGTGAAGTTCGTGTCATATGGTACTAGCCTGGTTTCTATCCTTCCCTTTTTCTAAGAACTGCCTGGATCATGGTGTCCTTTTTGTAGTAATCATGCAGGTTACAAATAATTATTTTACAAAATTGCTACATTGCTATATTACCAAAACAAACTTGTCAAAATGGTATATACGTACTTGTCCAAGCACCATCATTCAACAAACCTCAAGAAATTTATGCCATCAAACTCACTCACGTTCGTCTGGAAGAACCTTGCCCGGATTCAATATTCCTCTCGGATCAAACAATCCCTTTATCCTTCTCATAATCTCCAACTCTTTCCCACCTTTAATTTCCCCCAAATACTTCTTTTTCGATTGACCCACTCCATGTTCTGCCGAAATTGATCCTCCCCGTCTCAACACTTCATCATAGACAATTCTCTCAATTTGTTTGGCAAGTTGTGCATCTTTGATGAATTGATTAGGAGTGATTATGTTGATGTGTGCATTGCCATCTAGGATATGACCCCAAACACATACCACGCATTCCACCCGGTCTAATTTTTGCCGTAACTTCTCCTCCACCTCCCACTTGAGACTCATATATTCATCGATCCCCACAGACACATCGAATTTGTAGACACTCCCAACTTTCATGACGCTCGGATTGCATGATTCACGAATGGTCCAAAAGTCGGAGAGTTGTTTCGGAGTTTGTGAGAGGTAGCCATTTTGGATGATGGATTGGTCGGATCTATCACTTTGGTTGTCATTGTTGTCATTGTCGCCTTCGTAGAGTCGAGTGAGGAACGAGTCCATTTTAGCATCGTCGTGAATGGCATTGGAACCTTGAGATTCTACTAGTAGATAGTATGGTTTTGCATTGGCATTGTTGGCATTCCTACTTTCCATTGACGTTTGGGCATTTCCGCTAGAGGCATTGGTTGTAAGCATTTCTTGCAATAGAAGTGCGGGCCCACTCAATTCTTCTCCCCCGCCACTATCTGCATCTGTTCCATCCATTCCAAAACGTAAACCAAATCCAAATTCACCCACAACACTGAGTGTATTCCAATCCATTATCTCGAAAGCTGAAAGAATCTCCCCCAATTCCTCCCTCGCTACGGACAGCACCTTTAAAACATCATTGTAGGTGGCGCACACCAGTAGAGCAGCAGTTTTGGAGGAAGGCAACGGTGGGCAGAGTACGGCGACTTTGGTGATTATGCCCAGTGTACCTTCTGAGCCGAGAAAGAGATGGGGGAGGTGATACCCTGTATTGTCCTTTCTGTGGGATTTTGGATTGTATTCAACAGCATTGTAATTTTTGTTACCACAGTCACCTGTCTCTCCCTCCGTACCATTTGTATCATTTGTAGAATCTGCCTCCAAATCATTTGTGGTATCTGCACCAGTATCAAAACCATCTCCATGAGAGATGTTGGACCTCAATACGCTTCCATCGGCAAGAACCACCTCCAACCCCACCACATTGGAATGCAAACTTCCAAATCTCGAAAAGTACTGTCCTCCGGCATTGGTTGCTAAATTTCCACCGATTTGGCAAGTTCCCTTGGAGCCTATATCCAGTGGAAATAGAAATTTGGGGCTCTCATTGCTATTCGTGCCATCATGTGGTGGGTCAGCAGCGTATTCTTGAAGGGTTTGCAGTATACATCCCGCATCCGCGGTGAGTATCCCCGAATATGGATCTAAGTGATGAATGGTACGTAAATTTTCCAAGGAAAGAATGATTTCATCTACCGCATCTGCTACTTTTTCAGTATTGGCAGGAGTGGCACCGCCGCATAATCCCGTATTGCCACCCTGCGGCACCACTCCAATCCTCTCTTCATTGCAATACCTCAATATTTTGGAAATTTCATTGGTATTTCTTGGTCGGAGGAGGAGGGGTGATGTTCCTTGGTAGGTTTTGGTCCAGTCGGTATTGTAGGTTTGCAATTCTTCCATTGCCTCGCCCACATCATCATTGTTGGCATTGTTGGAGGTAAGTGTGGTGATGACACTTTTTTCTGGGCGGGAAAGAATGCTTTGAAAGTATTTTACATCGTCTATTGTTGGACTCCTCAATGGGTTGCATTCAAAAGTATTTCTAGTGCTGAAAAGTCTGCAAAAGTGTAATATTCGCCCATTGGAAACGTTTGAAAACATATTCGTTTGTTGGAAAAGAGGATGCCCCCAATGATATCGATCATTTCGCACGTGCCAACGATGACAACGAGTACTAATTCGTGAAAAAGTGCGGTTTGTGCTGACGTATCTCATGCCACTCATACCTCGTTTGACACCCTTTTTTGATCCTGGACATGAATTCTGGCATGAACCACCATGCGAGACACCGACACCAACACCGACACCGACGCCGATACCAACACAGTCATCGACGACAAGATCGCCAGTTCCAATGTTGACACTGCCGCCGAGTCTGATGAGAGTTCGCCAATGATTATTTGTTCGGAAGCAAGTCAATGATAATAACCATGGTGGCGCTAGTGACCGAAATGAATGCATTGGAAAGCCCATGGTTCATGGATTTTGGATCATTTCTTTCGCTCGTTTGGGATTCTGGATCTTTTTTTTTGATATTGTAGAGAGTCTTAGAGAGTAAGTAGAAATAAGTACTCGTAAGCTCTCGTAAGTACAATACTCGTAGGAAAGAAGTAAAGTACAATACATACCATACCATACACATGACACACGACACAAAAAACAAAAAGCAACAAGAGAGCAACAATGACATCTTCCGTCTTTTCAACCTTTTTCAACGCATGAATGATAGATTTTTTGGGAGTATATCAATTTGGTTTTAGTCCCAGCACATAAACAACACAAAAAAAGGAAGCAATGATTGAACAGACATGACCGTTGAGAACATTCCAGTCGTCCAAGGAGTAATAATTGAAAACAATCATACACCATCTTCAACGCCAGCTTACAATCCAAATTACATCCAGCCAATTCCACCACCAACATCGTCGGACCCACCTGTCGCTCAGCAAATAATCAACAGCGATACTCGGATCCATTACGAACCTCTGCAAAATCAGCAATCTCATCTTCAGCAACAATATCAGCAACATCAGCCACAATACCAGCAGCATCAACAATTTCAACAGTTTCAACAGTTTCAACAACCTCATCAACAACAGCAATTTCAACAACCTCATCAACAACCATTCGCAACAATGGCGCAACAACAGCCGTATTACTCCTACCAGCCGCAGCAACAACCGCCGCCGCAAAATGCACAGCAAAAGCAGGGAATGGACAATCAATCTTTCATCGCGGGCATGCTTACTTCGTGTTTGGGGATTTGCTGTCTTTGTGGGGGAGCGGTGAGTATGTCGTTTTTAGATGACGATTTCCCAGCCTCCAACCATTCATGAATCATTCAAAAACGTAATACATAATTTTCTCATGCAAAATTCTTCTTCTTGAAATGCAATCCAACACCACAGGAAGAATGCAGACGATGTGCCAACGAATGCTGCCACAACGACTGCGCACGCTGCCTCTGCCCACTCCTATGCTGCTGCTGCCCTCCCCACGTTTGGGGCGGGCCTCCGCATCCACCGGGCCCTCCTCCTCCTCATGGGCCTCATCACCATCCACACCCTCCGGGTCCAATGCACATGCATCATCATCCACCGCATCCACCGCATCCACCGGGCCCGGGTCCTTTGCCGGGTATGCCGCATATCCCACCTCATTTACGGCCGGGTGGGCCTCATGGGCCTAGTTTGAGCCATGTGTTGCCTCCTCATTTGAGACCTTGGTAGGAGGAGAATGGATTGAAGTTGGGAACATCCGATAATTAGATTTAAGTGAAAACAGTGGGTAGATTTTTTTGGTTGATTGTTGGACTTGAGATTGGAAATCTTTCGTTTTTAAAGTGGAAGGATTTTAGTTGGAAAAAGTCTGAACGCTTTTTGATAATTGGTGATGTTTTCATGTCAGTTCATATTTGTGCTGAGAAAATATGGGAGGGACGACTGAAACCGGATTCGATCGTCGAGATACATCATTCCAAGAGGAATAATGATCATGTAGTTTGTCGTTATGACAATTTGGGCTGCAAAAGTGATGGAATGATCTTGGTTTTTGAGGAATATCCGAAGCAGTCTGAAAGATCATTTTTTGTGGAGACGCTTACTAACTTGGTTGTTTCTCTAGTGTAGAGTGGAATTTTCTTTGTCTGAGACGTTCTTTAGGGTGACTTCTAGTTTAAGTATCACCATTTTTGTACAAAAAAGTAAAAAACATTGGATACCTTAGATACAATAGAAACACTGTTCTGATGCATTTAAATGAGACTAATTGGGAGCGTTGCTGTCATTATCCACGGCAAAAAAATGTCTGAAATCCATGGCATTGCCATGAATAATTAAGTTTCCCCATTTGATCCACAGTTTGGCAGTAGCAGCAGGGAACACGCACTTTACCACATATAGAGAAATAAAATTTCAAAATGACAAAAAAGGCAAGAGACAAAAAAAAATGGCTACCCCAGAACTACCAGTTGAGGCGATGACCCAAAAAAATTAATACTGAGTGTGCAAGTTTTCCTCTGGTTTGAGCCCATGACAACAAGATTGGCTGCATCATTATTTGTCTCTGTATGAGTACAAACATCATCAATACACATCTTCTGATGAAGAATGCTTTATGACAATACTGATTAAGATTGACAGCCCCCCTTATTTGTTTTTGGTTGGCTCCCAAGATTTGACTCCTAACTTTGACTCTATTGATGAGTAAGTCTTTTTTCTGCCATCACTACCAATGTACCTCCAGCAGCTTCTACAGTTTATCCAATTCCATCACTACTTTTCACTTATTTATACAAGTTGGCCCCCAATATGACTGTGGTGTGTCATTACAATTTGAGGAGTGTTGGTACTATGGATTGAATAAACTTGTTGTTATTGACCATAAACTGCAAAAAGCAATTAGACATTGGAAAATTTTTAGAACCTGTGTCAAGGTGTGATTTCAATAAATATCTCACAAAGAATATAATTTTCATCAAAACTACTGGGCAAAGCAAATAATGTTACCACTTTCACAGGCAAACATGGGCTCTAACCTCTAAATAATAAGAAAATACATTTACTCAATGGGTGAAGGGAAAGAAAGCAAAAGAGTGTGAAATAGGTATGAAATGGGATCTAAACTAGACGCACCAAAAACACCATTCTTTAATTATTATTTTTGGTGTACATGAGCTGGTTCTGGGTACCAATATTAATTTATGTAAAAACTGAAGTGATCATCTTCAAAAAGGTTCACGTGTGGTGTGCGATCAAAAAAATATGAAAATGTATCGTTTTTAGGTACATTTGGAAAACATGAAAATGTGTATATTTTCAGATTCCAAAGGACATCTGGAGCAAACTATTTGACCCTATTTTAAGAACCATCAAAATTTAGGATAAGTTGATTCTCTTTTTATATACCTATTGTAGTAGTTAAAATTTAATTTTTTGATAACATGATTATAACCCTTACCCACCCAGGGGGTCGTTTGGTGGTCTTTTTGCATAAAACAAATTTAAAATCCATGTCAATACCATTTATTTTGAATGAAACTTGATAGAAATGATCTAAAGGTTAGTTAAAAATTAAAAACATAATTTAGCATTTAACACAATTTTTCTCTTATTTTTTGGGTGTTCTAAGTGTTTTTTTGTGTAGGGTAAGTAGTTGGTTAAATTGGAATTTTTGGGCCAATTTTTCAATATCATAACATAATCATATATTATGGTATTACAATGCCTGTACATTTATGGATCTAGTCAAATGTTTTTAGAAATGTCATGTATGAAATATTTTTAATTTTTGTATTTTTTTCTGGTATTTATGGTTTGCTTTAGTGTAGGATGAGCACTTGGTACACTTTCTGTTAGTTACTATTTTTGACAAATATTTGTATTTTGAGTTGGTATTATTTTGAAAATTTAATATTTCAACAGGCAATTTATATTTATTGGTGAGCATTAGATCATGCTACTCAATCAAAAATAGCCTAATGCATTTGTACAGTCATCATACATTGGTATTGTGTTGGGTTGCTTGTAGGTTTTATGTAATATTATTATGTAATAATGCAATTTGAAAATAAATTCAAGTTGAAACAAAATGAATTCAAGTCATATCAAAAAAAAATTTGTGCACTGTGTCCATCATAACCAGTCTCCCAACATCCTTTGCAGAGATTGGTTCTTTGCATGATGCACGACCCATCTTAGATGTGTTTGAGTTAGTGACCTTCTCTTTCTTCTTGTACTCCTTTGGAAGATTGCAATAACACTGGTGGCAATAGAATGTATTTTTATTTACCTCTACTCTCACCTCTGTGCAATCCTTGGTAACAGTTCTTGTCCCATCCCAATGATGAATTACTGTTTTGGTTGCTGGTGTGTGATGCACACCATTT
>JALLOT010004394.1:0-10301 GCA_036939595.1 Thalassiosira livingstoniorum | reverse complement strand
TGTACAGTTCTGTACTACTTTCATGAAAGGTGTACAGAACTGTACACTGTTGACAAAAACAGGGATAAGAACAAAAAAGTTTATTATCAAAACTTGTAAGGGGGCTAGAAAAAAATAGACAACACGTGAAAAAAAAAAAAAACAAGAAATTTTAATTTTGAATCTACATAGGAACATTAAATTTCTATGCTTGTGTCCCAAACTAAGATTTCCAAACCATGCATCCCAACTTTGAACAAGTGCTGGCAGTACTTACTATACTCCACCATGACAATTATACTATATAATGTGTTTTTAGCTTAAAAGTTACTCACATTTCAGAGGAACAAGAGGAATCCACATCACTTACAGGAATGTCCTGGGTTCCAAAATATAAACCTAGAGGGATTAGTGGGTGCTCCGTTGGTTGGGCTGGAGTCATAAGACGTGGTACTTTGAATTTTTGGCAAGTTTCTGGTTTGATGTCCCTTAGATGTTTTGCAAGTGCAATGGTGGTAGCTAGACCAAATTGTTGAAGTGCATATCCTTTTGGGGATGGGATGAGGTATGGAGAGTGGTAGAAGGGAGACATCTTATTTTATTGGCACCAAGTGATAGTTGCTGTTGTGATGATGTCTGTTGAAGTGGGATTTTGTTGGGTTTTTTGGTACATTGCTTCTGCTGATGGGAGGGAAAATAAGAAGGTATGAAAAGAATGAGGTGAGTGGCCAAATAAAAAGTGTGGCCATGTGGGTTGATTGCTATTGGGATGAGTTTTTTTTTCAAATCTAGTAGGAGTTGTATTATATTGTCACCTTTCAAGAAGATGTGATAATTTCTATATGCAGAACCTTCTCTGGTGAGCTGCCATTTCTCCCATAGTTGGAGATGCATCTGTGTGTGGGCTGTTGTGGACAGTGCATCTGTGAAACTATGAGGTTGGGATCCTCAATCCAGGAAGTAACTTTGAGTCAAAACCAATCATGGAGAGTGGGTATTGGGCTCAATCTGGATGGGCTAGTGATGCGTCAGGAAAGAAGGAAATATTGAAAGGGCAAAGCTGGGGTAGGAGTTCAAGTACTCATCTTTTTCATGTTTGAATGCAGAAGATGGGTTAATGTATTCTATTGTAGCCAGTAGTTGCTTGAGGGTTGGAATAAATTGATATCTTATACTGTCATGTGCTGCATTTTTGTTTTGAAAGATGCAGTGTAATGCTTCATCACCATATGGAACATGTTGCTTAGTGCACAATCATCTTGGGCAGTTGTCAATTGACCAGATTGGGAGACAGAGTTTTTGTTTGAGGGTTATGGAGAAGAGGTTGTTTTTTATTTTATTGATGGCTAGTCAACATGACCTTTTGATCAAGGGGTGAGAGGAGTGGCCTGGGAGATGGTGGATGTGTTCACTTGGGGTGATGGTGTAGAGAATGTTGATCATGATTTTTGAAGCATATTTTTTGAGATGGTCTTGTGTGCATTGGTAATGGACTGGAATTCTTTAAGGAAGCAGATTCTATCTGCACAGCTGGAAGGGGTGGTGTAAAATGCAATTGAGGAAAGTAGTAGGGGGAAATGTTGTAGGGATTTTGGTGTTGTGTTGAGGGCTGGGTTGAAGAGGTCTAAGGTGGACAGTGGATGGTGTGGCCTTCTTAAATATTCTAAAGCCTTTGGAAGCTAGTCATATGCATTGGTTGGTGGATAAGAAAAAGTCAGAAATGGCTCTCACCCTTGGATTTAGGATACCCAGGCCTCTTTGTTTGACTGTGATCTGTGAGACAAGAAGGGTATGCTGGGGTAAAGGAGATTGAGGAAGTTGTAAGAGGTCTGAAATAAAAGAGCAGATGAGATTGTCAATGTCATAAGTAAGGGGCCCATTCCATTCCATCCAGTGGGATTGGTCAAAAGATAGGTGTGGAAGTGGAGGACTTTGCTCCCTAGAAGGTGAGGGAGTTCCTGGATGGTAAATTGGGCAAAGATTCAAAGATGAATTTGGAGATTTGGGATTTTTGCTGCAAGATGACTCATCTGACTCTTTCTTGGAAGAACTGTTGTGCAATTTTTTGGAACCTATCAGAGCCCCTAGGAGTTGGATACCTGATGTGACTTCCTTGGTGATTGAGCCACTCTGACTAGCCTTTAAAATAAAAGATATTGATATGTCACGAAGTTCTTCTAACTGAAAAAATGATTTATACCATTCACTATTTACTTTATTATCTCTAGGAGTATTTGTAGGTATTCATCATGGACTAAATAATAATTCCTTTCTGACAGTTTCTGATCTCATGTTCTGTTAAAAACTGACTAATTGCAAAAATGAAACAATAAAACATTAGGCCTAAAAATGCTCCTACTATACTACCTCAAGTGTGAATCAATATAAGAAGGATATGGATTTGGTATATCAGGCTTCAGAAACTTTTTATTAACTAAAACATGTGATGTTAAAACAACAATTCCTTTCATTTGTTTGTTTTTCTCTTGTGTTTTGACTTTTGTTTGCTGCCAGTGTTGGCAGTGGCTGTTGCTTTAGGCTAATTTGATTTTCTTGATCATTGGTTTGGGATGAGGTGCATGAAAGAAGAGAATGTGGTGGCAACAGTCCAGCAATGCCCAATCTAGTTTCTGCCTCAGCAGCCTTTGAGATTGCAGACTCAAGTGGTATTTGATTTCCATACATTCCGTTATCTGTGACATGAGTGGCATCTTTAAAGTCAGAGGTCTTGTTGCCAGCTACTGGAAGTTTGCAACCAAATAGTCCATCTTCATTTCTGACTTTGTTTGAGGAATTGTTGTGAGGAACACTTCTTTTGACGAATGAAGTCAGGGCTACAGTTGAAAGTGACTGCACATGATGCTCATTGAAATGACTACGTGACTAAGTGTTTTGTTCTGCATTCGCTTGTTTGTCCGTCCTAAGTGTTTTGAGGAGAGGTCAACAAAATGGTAGACTTGGCAGTTCAATCAAAAAGAAAGGATCAACAACCTGAATCTTCCATTGTCTCTCTTCATCTTCATCCTATGCATCTTTTCTTTTTCTATCACTGGTGTACCTCCTTCAGCAAGACAAGTTTGGGCAGTTATGGACTGCTTGAAAATATTCTGCATTTGACATGTCATTGTCGATCCCAATAGAATTGTTGGCTGATGCATGAGAATCATCATGATTGGTGAAAGGGTGTGGAAATTGGGATTGGTGAATTGATTGCAGAGATCAAATGAAGGAGTCCTGATGAGATGACGAAGATGACAAATGGCATGAATGCCTCCTTTGAAAAGGGGGTCAAGTTTGTGTCCTTATCATGTCTTAATAGTTGCAGTAAGCCAACAGAGTCAAAAGGATTGTGGATTGTAGACATGAGTTTTGAGGCTTTGTGATTTGTGATTGACAACAAACCCAACTCTAAACACTGCAAATTTTCAGCTCAAATAATGTGCTCCATTGCAATATCCATTAGATAGGTAGTTACCTACTTAAAGATTTTACAGAGTGCATGTTTATGTTTTGTCTAAAAACAGGACTATCTTCATACTACTTAGTATTATATACTATTACTCCTATAGTGTTTATTGTACCAATCTATTATCCATTGGGATTACTACTTGGATTGGCAACCCCATGATTCTGCATGTGATCATACTTGACACAGTCATCCACACCTGTTGCACTAGACCCACCATCCTTGTGACAATTATCTTATCTCTCACATCAGATGCATAACAACCTGTTGAAATATTATTATTATTATTATTATTCTCATTTTCTCACTCTAATCTATACACTTAAAATAATACTTCTTATTCAACCCATTTCTTCTACTTGGCCTTTTTTTGCTTAAACTGGCACACAAAAAATGCAGTTTAACATTGGTCGCATGGCATGTACGGCCTTAAAGTGGCACAGAATTGCCCCAGTTTAACCCTGTAAGGTGTTTAAGACATATTTTTTGCGATTTAGATACGAAAATTATCGCAGACTCATTAACCCATTTTTTTAAACTGGCACAGATCTGTGCCAATTTAACCAAACTGGTGCAGATCTTCACCAGTTTAACTTCAAATGGCCAAAATATCCCTTCAAGTTCCTTTTCAGGTCTTAAAAAGTGGATAAATTGATTCCTCTTGCAATTTCGCGTCTAGGAACCCATAGGTTGATGGGGTTATTTTTGAGTTTTGGGGCTCTAATAAAATTATTCCAAAATTATTGTCTTAAACACCTTAAAAGGTTAAGCTGGTGCAATTCTGTGCCATTTTAAGACTGCACATGGCTGTGCAACCAATGTTAAACTGAGTTTTTTTTGTGCGCCAGTTTAACCTGTTTTAGAGCAAGTAGAAGAAATGGGTTAAACAAAAATATGATCTAAGGTTTGGAAACTTTTACATGTAGTTTTGCTAGTGTTGTCTATGTTGTAGTAATTTTGGAATAATTTTATTAGAGCTCCAAAACTCAAAAATAACCCCATCAACCTATGGGTTCTTAGACGCAAAATTGCAAAAGGAATCGATTAATTCACTTTTCAAGTGAAATAAAACTTAAAGGGACAGTTTGGCCATTTGAAGTGCCTTTTTTTCTTGCCCACTGGTATGGAATACAAAGTAATGTTCTGGCTCACTCCCACACTTTGTCATGATAAGAAATCCTGGTCCACCCACACCAATGTTATCTACATTCCTACTATATCCTACTACTTACCTACCTAAGTATGATACAACAACCATAAGTAGCAAGCTGCAAGCTCCACCTGCAGCTACCAGCTATTTTTGATAACATAAGCCCCAAACAGAAAATCTTTTACTCATGTAGTTTTTTGTTTAATATTTTGGCTGATTTTGTTCCTAAAATATCTCAGAATCCTTTCACAATTTTTTATCAATTTCCTCCCTTTGAAACCAAATCATTTCAAATAAATCTACATTATATAATTCTAGTGGTTTCTAAAAGTCTCAAAAATCATGCAAGAGCCATGGATAGGTTTAAAAGTCATTTTTTAAAGCATAGTCTCTGACAATGACATTTTTTGTTTTTTGTGAAATGACACACACATTCAATCATATGCTAAAAATACAAAAACAGTAGCAAAAGCATTCTTTTTATGTGTCAAAATAACAGCAATTGTGTAATCTAAAATTACAACAAAATCCAATGCATTTGGATGAGGACTTCATCAAGCAGTCATAAACAAAACTGCATTAATGATACACAATCATGTGATTTTTTCTTTAAAATGAAAGGATTCAAATAACTGGCATTATCAAAGAGTCAAAGCTACATTGAACCCATTGCAGTTGGAATAAATTATTTACAAAAATCATCTTCATGCATTCACATGCCCTCTTTTATTGCAATGGCACATCCTAATCCAGGAATTTTCTTGTTTTCGGGCCTCAGGTAGAGAGTGCATGGGGGTTTCCTACCATCTTTGCTACATAATTTTTTTAATGAAGACCTGATGAGTATTAATTTCACATTTTAAGACAAATGTTCATTGCTTTATTGGGAGTGCAATTTACCTAG
The DNA here is from genome assembly GCA_036939595.1 of Thalassiosira livingstoniorum. Taxonomy (NCBI): domain Eukaryota; phylum Bacillariophyta; class Thalassiosirophyceae; order Thalassiosirales; family Thalassiosiraceae; genus Thalassiosira; species Thalassiosira livingstoniorum. Next base: position 4,802 of record JALLOT010004394.1, on the reverse strand, counting down.
TGTTTTCTGCTAGTTAATTTATCTAGTGGTCTGTACTTGTTAGATATTTAGTGTCTCCTACTAGCTAATTAGTCTTGATTTTGTTTGACCAGCCATAATGTATCCAGATAGTTGGTGCTTTTTATGTAATTTGTCTCATGTTTGCATTTTGTTTTTATTTTTCTAAGACTAAAATTATGTAAATAGTGATTTTTGCATGTGATTTTGGCTTGTTTTGACCCCTTTAGGTGCTTGCATAGTATGTACATTTTGGATTCCCAACAAAAGACCTCTTAGCTATTTCCCTAAAGATTTATTATGGATGCAAGATAGTGTGAACCAGAATGTTATACATAATAAGTATTATTTTCCATGAAGTGGTATTAATAGATAATATTGTACTTATGTATTATATGCAATACCATAGTAGATAATATAGTATTGTGTGTATTATTATTTTTACTCTTATATTTAGTACTCTTAGGTGTATAGAATACTAGATTTCAGACCATGGCTATCTCTAGCCAGTACACAGCAACATTTCCATCAATTTCCATGCTAATTTTTCCATGTACTTGAATTTTTGATAAGTGATCATACTGTGATTATCATTGCACAACCTTCATTGCTGAATATTGTAAACCTGGGATCATTAAAAAAGCCATTTTTTACCTTTTGAAGACAAAAAAATGATTTATTTTTGAAAATGGCTTGACAAGGTTCTAGAAGACATTCAATGCTAAAACCTGGTCAAATTTGAATTCAGATAAAGCAGGTAACAATGATGGAAAAATGTACCTGATTTTTATTTAGAAGGATCAAATTATTTTGTAATGAAAAAACACATTGAAATATCTTTTCGGATCTATTGAGCATTTTGTACATGTTTGCATCCCTTCAAATCAAATCCAACTTCCACTGTTGACACTCCCTACAAAAAAATATCCTCCAGGGTTCTGATAATCAAATAACACACCGTGGATTGTCGCTTTTGATTTTCTTTCTGTCTTTGCTGAAATGGAAATCAACTGTTGCAAATTTGTATTAAGTACTTAGTTTGTAAAATGGTAACAATTTTTGCTATTTTGCATTGTCTTGCCTTTTATGCTTGTAGAATAATTATCAGCTAGGAGTAATGTAAATAACATTATTAACAAAGCTCTTCAACCAGCCCAAAACAAGCCATGATTACAGCTTACTCACTGTCCTCCACATGCCAGTTGATTGGGGTAAAAAAACACAGCCATGATCATGAAGGGAATTGACAGTGGCAACAGTCACCAATACCTATAACGTTATCACCAGTCACACAATTGCTGCTAATTCCACTGCCTCCACAATAGCAGGAATCCACAAACCACAAAAATGATTTTGTGGTCAGTTGATCACTGCAAGGAAAGCCACAGCTACAATCTTGGAGGGTGATTTTGTCAACACCCATGATTGCAAGCACCAAAAAAGCAGCAGTCATCACCAACTCCATCATAACACCAATTGACCATGTTCCCAAAGGAAAAATCATCCCAGGACCCACAATGGATACAATCAACCCGTGGAGGGCAAAATCATGGAGGACAGAGCAGTCTACCCTGTCCCCATGATAGAACCCATAAAAACACAATCTTTTCCAATAATTCTTGGAGATCATCTCTGTTCTATCATTTTTTGTTTCTGGTGTGGGTTGATCCAAATTGTTAAATGGTTATTTTAATTCTGTTGTGATGAGATACTAAACCAAATTAGAAGAACATAATAATCTATTATGAATAATCAACCAAAAGTAATAAGCACTACCTACTGCATACATACTATACAAGTAATCAAGGTAGATAGATAGGTATTTTACTTGGTATGTATAGGTAATTAATCCTACATAAATATGTAAAGGCATAAGCAAGCATCATGTAGCTGATTCTCAGAATAATATTAATATTTATTTAATTATATTTATTTTATGAAAAGCAAAAAAATTGTGAAAAATAACAAGATGATTGTTTTAGCTTTTTTAGTCATTAAGAAAATTGTGGCCTTTTTTAGTTTTTCTTATTTTTTGTTAAGCGTTTTCTGAGCGTTTTAGTCAAAGAGAATCAATGGTGGATATTATCTGGAACATCCCAAAATCATGGATTTTACGTGATATTGTCATATAAAGACGTGAATTTAAAGGAAAAACGTGACGAAACAAGAAACGTGACGACATTAAATTTGGCGATAAAATCGTCTTTTCAACGTGTGCTTTCGTGTGCTTTCGTGTGCTTTCGTGTGCTTTTGTGTGTTTTCGTGTGCTTTCGTGTGCTTTCGTGTGCTTTCGTGTGCTTTCGTGTGCTTTCGTTCGCCAAATATTATTTCCATTTCACGTTATTTCCGTTTCGAGTAGCATTAAAATCACAAAAGAGCTAAATAAGCTAGTTTTCACATTAAATACGTGACTATGGGATGTTCCAGATGTATCATCGCCCCGATCTATAGCCCGATGAATCCACCAACTTTTTTCACTTTTTTCATAACAATAATATTATGAAAAATCAATATTTTCATACATCCTGCATACATCTAATTTTTTATTTGGTCACCTTTAAATCATCAGTTCAATGAGTGAACCACCAATTTTATGTGGTGAGATGAAGACATTTGAGTCCTGTGCCATAAAATCACTCAACCAAAAAGATCTGAAATGCAGTCAGAAAAAAAAATTGCTCACTGGTGGTGCTTACACATCTCCCACACCATCAGCAGACATCTGCCTGCCATGGTGCTTTAACCTGCAAACTTCATTGATACAGGATGGCCATTGTCGTCATGGGTCACCACTGTCATCACCAATCCATCATCACCCTCTTATTACCTTCACCCAACATTGCCGTATCACTGCCACCCAACACTGCCAAGAACACCACAACTCTATCACAAACAACCCCACTGACTGCTTCCTACTGCATGCATCAGATCATGGCAATCTACATGCTACACTTGCAATGTACGGTGGTGTATGACCTATGTCACATTAGTACTGTAACCAATTCCAACAACCACCACAACCCTCAGCCCTTTTCATATACCATCATTAGCAATAACATGGCAATGCCTTCTCTAATACATTTACGCTATTTGCACCACCATGCAATAAAAAATGTTGAGTCAAACAATCCTTCTCACAATGACTCGTATGAATGTTCACTATGACTTGTGCTCACATCCTCTTTTGTTTGATCCAAAAGATAAGAAAATCACAGTTTGTTGCCAACTTTCCTCCCTTCCAGGGAAAAAATGGGTGCAATTAGACTAACACCTGGCAAAGGCATGACACGCACCAAGAAGGAGGTTGCTGGAGTTGCACAAGTTTTTACTGTCATGCAGGCTGGTTGTTGCTTTATTATGTTTTGAATTGATTTTGACCCCCATGGGGTTTTATTTTTTTTTAAATCTCACTATTTGCTTTCATTGTTGTCTGTCAATTGTGAAATGTAGCAATCCAAACATGGCCTTTTGCATTAAGGGGGCAGTCTCTTGATAAGTGAGGGAGGGAGGAAATTGGGGAGTTTGGGGTTGGAAATGTGGTGAGAATATAGTGGAATGAGGAATGAGTCTACACCAAGGGCCTGGGCTTGGAAGTACTGTACTAATTTTATGGGACAACATTTCCTAATGAGGTGGATTCTGACTCTGAATTGAGCTCAAATTTTGATTTTTAATTTTTCTATTTAGTTGTAAGGCCAGAGTAATTGTCAGTTCCATTGTTCTGTTATTTTTATTTAACTTTTTTGATGCTCAGTTGTAAGCAATGAATGACCTCAAAGTAGATGCGCTGATGCCATGTTTTGGAATTCGTTTTAACTTCATTTGTCTCACAATTTTTTTAGGAACTTCTATTGTGATTATAAACACGGTAAATACTTTTGAAGGAATAGTGATGGGGTGTGTTTTTGAGGGAAGCATGGGACATAGATTGTTTTATCAGGGGAGATGGAAGTGATGTCCTTTCTGGGACATGTCATACCTTGTTGGCCTCAGACACCAAATTGCTCCAGAAACATTTGTACAAGACTGTATCAGCTTGGTTTCAAGTGTACAATCTCATCTCTATCAATATTTTTGCAAACTGATTGAATCATGATCAGAGAATAGAGTGTATATGTAAGTTGTTATCAATTCATTCATAACTTCAATTATATTTCTACTTCAATTCCATCATTTCATCAACTCTTTTTTTGGAAAATGCACAATTGAAGTCAGCTGCAGAGCTGTGGGACTTGATTTTTTTAATCACTTTGTCTATGAGAGAAGATGACATCCCTGGTAACTTTTGTCCTGTTTCTTCATGCTTTGCCCAGGCATAGTAAGCACGCATATATTGTCTTGCCCTCCTTGAAAATGTCCTCACATGTTCAGTTGTCATGTAATATCTTGACAAACATTTTTCAATCATCTCATATATTCCTCCTTTGATCTCTTTTGTGATAATGACATTCTTCTCTAATGATTTTTGGAGCATGACCAACAAGAATCTACTCCCTCTTCAGCTATTATGGGATAACATTTGGGTGTCCTCTCTATTATTACACCCATCTGATTGCTATAATAATGCAAGAGAATTTCTTCTTCCAAAAAGTCTTGCTAGTTCTCCAGCATTTGTCTCAGAGTTGAACCAGAGATAGAGTTGCTGTATTTATCTTTTCTGCCATTGACTGTGTAGAAATCAAGGGGTCTGCTACAATCTATAAATCCTCTTTTGGTTACCTGCCAGCTTACCCTGGACAAAAATCTGAATTAGGTCAATTTTGGAGATACAGAGCTTTTGAACACATGTTCTTGTACGCCGTGAG
>JALLOT010004393.1:0-12955 GCA_036939595.1 Thalassiosira livingstoniorum | reverse complement strand
TTTACAAGAGGAAAAGATCCAGAAATACAAACTTTCTGACAGTGAGCAACCACACTCCTAGCAACTTGTAAAATTTCAACAGGAATATTTTCATTGTCATTATTGCTCATTGTATTTTCACTTTTATTGTTATGATTCACCAAGAAGGATTTACTACTTTTAATAAAAATAAGTTTCCAAACTTTATAATATGTTTTTACAATTTCACTTTTATGTTACAAAGACTTTTAAATATCAATTATTCATCATGATTTGTGCCATATTGTGTAAATACTCTTTTTGTGCTTCATAGAAATTGCATGGATTGAAAGGAAATATCAGTGTTATTATATTTGGATTTAAACATGCTTCATGGGAAAAATTGCTGTTGCATAAAATTCTATTTTTATTTTGAAACTTTTACTTAATAATGATTGATTGCAATTCCTACTTGAACTGTAGATAAACAGTGTGATTTTTCATAGTATCTAACATACATTGTAGCTACTTTAATATGAGGTAACCACATATTGGAAGGATGGAAATTATTTTCAAACAAATTAACATTTAAATAGAAATAAAATATCAATACAACAATAAGTAATATGACTTGTATTATCTTATATTTACCTTTAATTTAAAGTAAAGTTTTAGACCTCTTGATTAAAGTATGTATTGTATGATAATGTAATGACTAAAAAGGTAATACTTATGAAATTGTAAAAGCCTACCATTAATGTTAAAAAATATTTTTGTAAAAATTAATTTGAATTCACATAGCATTCATAAATAAGAATGAGGAAACTTTACTTAAGTATGTGTAATTAATTTTAGATCCATAAACAAGGATAGCCATTTTTTATTATGTTGAATTTTTACTAAAAACAAAAGGATCATAATTTAAAACACTTTATCACTATCAAAAAGCATCTCCAAAAAATATTACTTGCATAATTTACCCTAAAACAACAACATCTTGTCATGCCCCGCCTTTGCAAACTTTCACGTACTACCAATCATATTAGTTACCAAGTGTATTTTTGGTACAAGGACTACAAGACTAGATCTGAACTAAACACTGCCTTAAAAAAGTTTTTAAGAGAAAGCAAGCATGGATGGGTTATTGTCAGGAATGATTTTTGTAAAACCAAAGGAGGATACTATGTTAAGCTTTGCAGAAAAGTTTTCTACGGGAACTCTGCACCATCAGCTGAGAATGTTTTCTTGAGTGTTGACCTATATCAGAGGAGACGCCTTAACTCTGTCTCATTCCAATCTACACATGAAATTATTGAGGATTAATAATAAAACAGAAATTTTAAAGTACATTTAGTTGGTCCGTGTGGACGGGTCTACGTGGGAAAAGACTCTCCTAAATTGCACTGAAATTATTGAGGATTATTGATTGTTGAATATGCTTGATTTTTTGAGAATATGATGCTCACCTGAAAAATGAGAATGATATCTTGAATGAAATAATATTAAACTAAGAAAATCAAAAATATTTTTTGGTAATGTTTTGCTCTGAGTGCTTACCATGGCATACAATATTGTATTTTTTCCTTACAATAGCATCTTTTTGAAACAGTACATTTTTTTGTAATAAAAAAATGACTGAAATGTGATGTATCTTGATTGATGTCACGACATATTTTTAATCGTACCAATTCTTGAGCTGTATCTACTATGGTTATATGCTTATGGCTGTGAAGTAAACCTTTGTATCTATGATGTGTGAATGTTCTGAAACAGGAATTGTACACTCTAATGACTTTTTTACAATAATAATTATTTTTCTGTATTCCAAAATGAAACATCATTGTGCTTATATTATCACTTCATGTTCAAATTTTGAATACAGTTAGAGTGAACTCACCAACATGGTCTTAATATGCAGGCAAACCTACAGATGGCACAATGTAACAAGTAACAATTTTATATTTCTCTTAAAACTATTTTTCACAAGTACACATTGAAAATGATGCACTTGGATGAAACAAAAAATTATTTGAAAACACTTAATATGAACTAAACCAATCAACTAGTTGTACCAATGACTGTCCAAACCCTTCCAAAACCACTTGTAGATTTCAATCACTTCCTATTTCACCAATTTTGTTCTCACTTTTAGTTTTTTGTCTTTTTGTTTGGGGAAATGTACAATCTATGTCAAAGTTGGAAAGAAAGGACTGCTTCTTTTTTTCAATGAGCTTTGACCACCACACCTGAATGATTTTTGCCATTTTACTTTTGGTCTTGTATCTTTGACTAATCACTCTCCAATTGCGTTGAAGTACCTTTGCCATGAACTGGTACAGCCTGCTCTTTTGATGTTGAATAAATCTTTCCTTTGAAACTGGCCTTCTTGCCATATCAACCCATCCTCTTGCATCTAATATTTTCACCAAGTTGTCCAGATTAACTTTCCAACAGATGTGAAAGTCAATGATGGGTGGATGAATGTCAAAGTATTTCACAATATTGTTGTCTGAAAAAACACTGTCCAATTCATCAGGAATGCTTTTCTTCTGCTTGAAATCCTTAACCAATGCCTCTGCATAGACATGATTGAAGCGATTCATGAAATAGTTCTTGTATTCATCAGTACATTCATCATGAAATGAAACTTGTGCAAGTGAGAATCCCTTTTTTGAATATTTCATCAAACGTCCCATCAAATGCATGAAAGGCATACCAGGCATTACAACAAAACTGAATTCTGCTTTTAGGATGGATTTCTTGATATCTTTTGCAAACTGCACTTCTCCAAATGTTTCATCATTGGCAATGGAAATACAGCCTTTGGCTATGTCAATATCAAAGGAGCTTGTTACAAACTGATGCCAGGAGGTGTTTGGGGTGCTTGGAATTGCATCAATCATTATCAACTGGACCTTCATTGGAATAAAGGTCTCAGAGTCTCTGTGTAAAAGTTGTAAAGTCCACACTTTTGAAATACCATTCAACAGGAAAGTTCCATGCAATCCATAATATCTGAACTCATTATCATCATTTGTGTCTACTATGGTATCTGGTCTTGCACTGCTATTGACATTTCCCACAATCAAGTCATAATTTCTTCTTGCATGTTGTAGGATTCTATTGAACAATTCAATTCCTAAATGAAGTTGCCTTGATCTAACATCATCATCATTACTATCACTATCACTATCATTATCACTGTTGCTGTTGCTGTCATATGCACTGGCATTCCCACTATTGTAATCACTGTCATAATTGCTGATATTATTACTATCAAAATCACTGTCATCATAATCATCATAATTGTCATCATCAGCATTTCCTTCATAATGGTAATGTGCATTATCAAGAAGATCACCAACTGCAACAAGGGGTGACTCCATGACGTAAGGGGCAATTCTAAAATACATCTGTTCAATATAATTTGAATCATGGAACCTAATGGAAGTATCACGAAGAGAGATAAATATGTCAACATCATTTGCATTTGATTTGCTAATTACTTTTGATAGATTGCTTGGAATATTTTGGCCTGTTTCACCCTTCATCTGTTGAAGATATTTTGCAAGGGGTGCAGATCCAGCAATGCAAGCTTTCTTACAGTTAGCAGCCACACTCTTTGCAAAATCCAAAATTTCATTAGGAATTATTTCATAATTGTTGCAGCTCATTTTTGTGTATAATATGTTTAATGTGTTTTGATTCTATTTTTGATGAAAGTTATGTCTTTGATGTTTGTTTTTTTATGACAACATATAGTATTATTCTTTTATTACTAAAATTGGCTAAAAATTAGATTCCAATTTGTTTCTGTTAAACTTGACTGAGTACTATCTAGATACTAACTTCTTTAGCAACAAAATGTAATAACAAACATTCAATTGAAATCCAGTAATTAAAAGCTGTTATTGGTTTCTTTTGCATCAATGAGTAATTAAATTGATTGTTTCTGATTCTACCTTTATATTTTATAATTAAAATTAAATTTATCATGTCATCTCCATGTTTTTTCTCTAAAAAGATATTTTCAGCATAAAGGTAGATATGGAAATGTCAAAAGTAATTTATACTTTTCAATCTTACCTAGTTGTTAACTATTGAACAAGGTCATTCAACATTGTAGTAAACTTCTATTTCATTTTAGCCTTTTGTTGAAAAAATTGAATCACAGAAAATATTATTTTTACTTGCTAGAAATAAATTATTATATCATATTCTGTTTATCATTTGAGAGATAAAGGTTTAACCTTGCATGCTAATAATACATGCCTTTTGAAAGTTTTATCATTTTCACATCTGTATTACAGTTGCCTTTTTGAAATTGTTATAATGAATTCTCTACAAATAAAATCAAATACATTTTTTTCACTCTAATAAATTTAAACTTAAATCACAAAAATTTATCAAGATGGAAAAATATCTGTTTTCTTTTGCATTTATTTGTTTATTTTGAAAGTTAAAGGTTAACTTGAAGATTCTGACTACTTAATATCTCTTATTTATATTTTACCTTTTACAGCCACTATCTTTGTGAACAAATCATTTCAAAAATAGACAATGAAAAATTTTGATATTATGCTTATCAGGTTGTTAAGAAAAAAGTATAACTGAATAGAAAAGTCTGTATTTTTAAATTTATTAAGGCAGTGGTTTTCTTATAGTTATAGTCTGTTGATATCATAAATTTTAAAACAGTCAAGCACAGCTAACTTTCATATTGATAGCATGAAAGAGCAAACACTGGAAAGAAATTGCTCAAAATGGGGTGTTAATTACATTCCTCCTCCCCATGATGAGACCAATATTGAAATGAAACAAAGACAAAAAGTTCTTTACAATCAGTGTATGTCTAGAAGAGTTCTATTTCACAGACAGAATAATCTTGAGTCAATGCAGAAGATAGAAAAGGAAAGGAAAAGAAAGGAGTATGCAGAAAGATCTGACAAAAAGAAAAAAAAGTCTCTTGATTATTATGCATTAAATGGTGAAGCAGTAAAGGAGAGGGAAAGACAAGCTTATGCTAAAAATCCTGAACAAAAAAGGGCTTATTATGCGCTGAATTCTGAAGCAGTAAAGGAGAGGGAAAGACAAGCTTATGCTGAAAATCCTGAACGAAAAAGGGCTTATTATGTGCTGAATGCCAAAGCAGTAAAGGAGAGGGGAAAACAAGCTTATGCTAAAAATCCTGAACGAAAAAGGGCTTATTATGCACTGAATGCTGAAGCAGTAAAGGAGAGGGGAAAACAAGCTTATGCTAGAAATCCTGCACCAAAAAGGGCTTACTATGAACTAAACGCTGAAGCAGTGAAGGAGAGGGAAAGACAAACTTATGCTAGAAATCCTGCACCAAAAAGGGCTTACTACACATTGAATTCTGAAGCAGTAAAGGAGAGGGAAAGACAAGTATATGCTGAAAACTCATTAGAACTTAATGCTAAACAAAGACAATTATATGCCCAGAACCCAGAAGCCAGGAGAAAAAGAGAAAAAGATGAATATGCTGCAAACCCAGAAAGAAAAATACAAAAGGTCTTGGAATATAAGCAGAAGAAAAAGGAAGGATACAATCTTCCAAGGGCATCATTTAAAACATTATCTTCTCAAATACCTGGAGAAGACTATACCTATGAAGGATTTGAAAATTGTCCTGAAGCATCAGCAATGCTTCTATATGAAAATTCAGGAACCCGTCAATGGTTGCGCCATGCACATGATTTGGATGATCCAGGAATAATGGAAATGTATAAAAAAAGAGTCAGACAACAATTTATAACCCCCTCCAAACAAAAAGAGATTGCAGACAAATTTTTTGCATCACAAGGAAGAGGATGTCCTTGGGCATCAAATCCTTCATATGTTAATGGAGAAAGCTGTGACGCACCAATCTATACATGTGCATGCTGTGGATTCCGAGCAATGGATATTTCTGATGGGGGTAGATTTTGTCAAGTTCTACTTTCTGAGCTTCATATACTCAAATTGAATGAAGATGATGAAATTGAGCATAGAAGAAGGATGAATGAACCACCTTTAATTCTTCCAATAAATGAAGAAGGGGAGACTTCAGAGTTTTATACTTGGAAAGCTTACTCAATTTGGCCCCAACAAGAAATAAGTCCTGATGAAAGCTACTATTATTTACATCCAGAGTTTGTAGACTCAGTCCCAACAGAAAATAATGAGGAAGAAGTAGATTTCATGACAATGCTTTGTGAGTCTTGTCACAAGGAAATCACAAAAGATGGTAAATTACCTCGCCATTCAATTGCTAGTGGAACTGATTTTGGTTGTTATCAAAGGGTTGGACTTTCTACATTAACACTAAGAGAACGCCAGATTATCTCAAAAGTAAGACACTACTATCATGTGGTTAAAATTGAGAGCAATAGAGGTCATTTAAGAGAGCACACTCAAAGTGCCATAAAGGGCTGTGCAATATTATTTGATCATGATGCTCCTCAGGTTGCAAACAATCTTCTATCACAGGAAAATATTAATCAATCTATCCTTGTTCACTTTGTTGGACCTCAAAACCAACATGACCACCTCATGAAAAAAGTATTTGACAGTAAACCATCAGAAATTTTTGGACGCTCTTGGATTATTTATCAGTGGCTCTCTGTTTTGCAACAAATCAATATCAGGTACAACCAAGATGAACCACTACCTCCTTTCAATGGGTTTAAGGAAATTTTGCACAAGGCTAATGAAGATTTGACAAAAAATCATTGCATCGAAACTTTTGATGACGATGCTAACAGATGGAATGAAATTGCTAAAGATGATATTGCTGGAATACGTGCTACAACAGATGTTACTGATCATGTTCATGACCCAAGTACTGTCAGAGATGGAAGGGAGAATTGTGACATTGCCCTGAGATACTGTTACATCACTAACTCAAGTAAGACCCAGCATGGAAAATACACTGATCATACACATCAATTTCTCTCAAATGCAGCAGATACCATGGGTGTTGATGTAACAGAAGAGAAAGAGAAATACAAAAGATCAACATCTAGGAGAGAAGATTATCCAGTGAATGAGTTTAATGACAATGACTACGGATTGACAGCTGCATTTTTTGATGTCTTTCTATTTGGAAAGGCTTACAGCCGCTCAAAAGGATCATTAAATGAGAAAGAAAGAATTCATCTTCTCCTCCAGTTCACTACTGCTGCAGCAACAAATCAGCCATTGATATTTTATTTGTTTGATCAGCTACAGCGTCACAGTAGTATTTCTGGATTGCATGCTAAAATCAAAGGAGATAAACAAGCATTTGAGAAATTTACTCAATTATTTATGTCAGCAGGCTTTCAGGCAAAACTTCAAAATTCAGTTGCCAATCCATGTGGAAAAGATGCCAAATATGTTCTTCAAAAAATAGCACCCATATTGACAAGCTCTTCAAAAAAGACAATTTTTGGTGCTCTGGAAAGAAATGATACTGCAGGAAAGATATTAGCTTTGGGAAGGAGATTTGGACCCGCTTCAAATTTTTTGACATTTGCAATGGATGATGTAAATAATGCAACCTCTTTCCGTCTAACATTCAGAAGTATAAACAACCATGATTTTCCAAGCTTAGCTCCAAATTCGTTTTTGGAAGCAATGAAATCTGGATCAACTTATGAAGGATCTGGAAATGTTAGGATTCCTTGTAAATGGTCTAACTTGGCATCAGCAGCAACAAAAAATCCAGTAGCTGTGGCAGTAGTCTTCAAGAAATTAGTTTATGACATCATGACTATTATTGCTGGAATAAAACCAGCAACCTCTGCAGGTGATGATAAAAGGACTGTAAAAACATTTCAAAGAAAATGGGATGATAAATCACGTGGGGTAATAGCTGGAAATGCTTTGGCTTTTCTTGGAATCAATGAAACAACAGCCAGGGGTGCTATGCATGAGCATGTTGCTTATTGGGGTGGAATTTCTCCTGAGCTTTTGGAAACTGCAGCAACATACCCAGACCTTTGCCATGAAATCAGCAAGGTACTTAATAGCATGTACACATCAAGTTTGCCTAGGGAGATTCATGTGAGAGACTTGCTTCAAAAGCAGATGAGACTTTTCCCCAATAGCTCAAAGCATTTTTGTAATAGAAAAAATTTAGCAAGAGCTGTGCTAATCATGCCAGATCCAGAAATGGAACAAAACAAGCTGCTAAATTTTTGCTCTGAAACAATTTGCTTCTGTGGCATCCACACTCACTGCTTCACATGTCGAAAACCTCCAAAAGGATTTACAGGTTGTCGTTTGTGCAGACCATGTGGTTTAATTGATTCTACAAAACCAGTAGAACTTATAGATACAACATCCTCAGGTGACACAAAAATTCAAAATGTTACTTTTAAGGTACAAACTGATATCCGAGAACACAAATCAGTTCCAATACTCCCTAATAATAATTTTTATCCACTGACTTCTCCTGATCCACGTATCATTGTTTGGGAAACTGAAAGACCAATGCTTGAACCTTTACCATCAATAAAAGAAGATGAACAAGCTGAAACAATACTCAATTATCTCTACACTTCAATGATGGGCATGGATCACCAAACTGATTTATATGGGACCAGAAACAACCAATCATGCTCTACTTGGAATTCACAATCACAAATAAGAATACCTAAAAAGAACTTGGATTTATTTAATCCATTGGGAGATGGTAACTGCCTGTTTGCTTCTCTTATTCATGGTTATATCAACACAAGGATCTCAGATGAACATAATATATTAATTACAGATTTGAGAGAAGAGTTAATGCAGCATTTAGTCGAAAATCCACTTACACTACATGGAGAGTATACTTGGGAAGAACTGGCTTTTCTTCAGATCCCTGATGTCAATAGACAGATGTTGGAACAAGGGAAAGATCCAATTTCAGAAGACAACTTGTTAGATTTTGCAAATGCAATGAAAAATTCCACAAGAAATGATTGTCTTTGGGGTGACGCACTTGAAGTAATCCTGTTTTCAAACCTGAAGAAAGTAAACAACCTAGTTTATGAAGAGTGTCTTGACTCACCAGATTTTTATGACTTGAGAGACTCCTTTCTGGATGACAATAGCTTGTCAACAATATTATTACTCCTCAAAGATAATCATTATATGTCCTTAACTCAAGCAGAAAATAAGGAAGAATGAGTGAAAAGAGTAATGAATGATCTCAAAGGTATGTATAATTGAATATGCTACAAGAAGTTTTTCTCTCAAAGAATAAAATTTACCAGTTTCTAATGTATAATATATACATCTGTCATTATCATGTTTTTGAAAAAAGAATGGAACTGGACAATCAAAGGCATTTATACAGGAATATATCTAAATCTCTGGTTAATAGAAATGGTTATGTTGTTAATTTTAATCATCTTTTAACAGGGCTATTGGGATGCAATACAAATTCTCTCTTTCTTTGATCAGGTGAACAGAGTAAAGGTGCTCTCTTTTACATAGGTCCCTACATATGCAACGATGGAGTGAAATTGATTGATGCTCTTGACATTTTACTTGCGGCTCAAGAACATGCCAAAATATATCCAAGTGTGGCAGATGATGCATCTACAGACAAATGCTTTGTACAATTTGTTTTGACAAGGGTACTGAATAAGTTAAACTCTTTGATGGAAGTTTCAGACACTCAAGCAGCTGCAGCACTTCTTGGCATGAGTTCTACTCTATGCTCAGAAATTTTTTCAATATACGATTCCAACAGTTACATGAACTACACCATGGATGAAAAGTTCCAACAAAATACCCCAGCTGAATCAGATCTTTCAACTGATGATGATGATGATGATGATGATGATGATAATGATGATGATGATTCTCAAAACAGTTTAAAATCGTTTTTAGCAGAGGACAGTATATCAGATGATGAAAGTGATTCTAGTGTAAGCAATGGAATCGAACACAACATGAATAATCAAAGCAAAAGTGACATCAGTATCTCAAGTTCTAACTCTGAAAATGAACACAACTCAAGTAGGGTAAAAGAGGATGTAGCTGATTGTCCATTTGAACAAATTCACCAATGCGGCCAATATGGGTCCTGCAAAGTCTACAGAATTGATGAGGGAAAAGTACCAGTTGCAATACCTTACCCAAAGCTCTACAGATTTAGGGGGAAAGATCTAAGACAAATGAATCGATATGAATATTGTTCACTTGTTCTTGTTGCTGAAGACAAATCAAATGATGAAGAGGAAGATATAGATGAAATTGCTGTCAGACCCAAAAGAGGAAGAAAGAAAAGTAAAAAGTTTTCATTTGGAAAAGGCATTGAAATTCAAGCTTCACACCATCAAGTCTTGAGAACAAAGCAATGTACCATTAAGTTATTCAAAAGTCCACCACCTCCTCCAGGGACAATACCATGCAATGAACAGCATATCAAAAAATGGAGAAAAAATGCCAATAAAATTGCCTTGTTTTATTTACTTATGTTTTGTGAAGAAGAAGATTGCTATGAAGAAGGACAAAAAATTACTCATATACACAGGAATCTTTTGTGGAGTTTGAAAACAAATAAAAAAGGAGCTTAAAGTACTGGTTATGAAAGTGATATTTTAAGATTCAATCAAATGAAAAAAAATGGTGCATGGATGGAAGACTTGATCCAGGGTGAGGGCAAATTTATCTGATTATAGGGGAAGGAATAGAACCATTTGGTCAAAAGATGAGCAGCACATGGCAAGGAAGGAGTATTGAGAGCTTGTCAAACACAGAAATGAATTTGATGATGAGATAGAAAACTACTTGAATGATGGTCGATACTTAGGATTGAACCATCAAGAACAGAGGATAATCATGAATCAAACTGCTTATAGTGGTGAGCTACTCAGGACATTAGAAGATAGAAAGGCACATATAATGATGAGTCAGATCAAGAACTGGAAGGAAACCAAACTAGTCCATCAACATCCAACAATAAAAATGGCCAGCAAACCAAAAAAGTCTTTTTGAAGATTGAACCTCCTAACTCTGTTCTTTAAGCAAAAATTATAGATGCTAGACCTGACTTTGGAGTTTCTGACCCAGAAGAAAGTGTTGGTCCACAGTTAAACAACACAAATCTACACTTGACTACTGAAAGGAAAATTGATTGATTTCTGCTTAAACAAGACTTGTATGAAGACAAGATGCTTTCCATTACTATAATAAGAAATTATTATAAAGCATTACCTGATGACACTGCAAATTTAGACAAATATGAGGCACCATGACTGCTCATTGCAGGAAAACCAGGAACTGGAAAAAGTAAACTAGTAGAGGCCTTTGATGGAATATCAAGGGAAATGAAACTAGGTATAAATCTCAAAACAGCTTATTTAGGAATTGCTGCAGTTAATGTTGGAGGATCAAGTTTGATGTCTGGATTGGACATTTCAGTAGAGTTTGACAAACTGTCTGAAACCAGAGTCATAGCATGGGGTGAAAACAAGCTGCAAAAATTTCTTCACCTCTACAACCTTGACAGAATCAGGACCATAATAATTTAAGAAATATCTACAATCAAACCATGTATTATCACTTATCTCTCTTCAAGACTACAACATGCTTGCCAATGTAACAAGCCTTTTGGATGGAAAGAAATTGTATTTATTGCAGATTTTGATTTACTTTCTCCTATTATAGACCAATCAAGACCAAAGATGGCAATGAAAATAGAGGAAAAAATATGCCAAAAAATATTTCTAATCAACACAAAGATAAGACAAAAGTCACCCAAATAAGCAGACAAGGTGTTGAACTATTCAACTCATTTGAGTTTATCAGGCTCGTCCACCAGCACTGCTCCATAGATCAAGATCATACAACACTTTTAAACAAAATGAGTTCTGGTGCCACAATTACACCACATGACCTCCAGCTGTACAAAACTTTAA
Organism: Thalassiosira livingstoniorum; assembly: GCA_036939595.1. Classification (NCBI taxonomy): domain Eukaryota; phylum Bacillariophyta; class Thalassiosirophyceae; order Thalassiosirales; family Thalassiosiraceae; genus Thalassiosira; species Thalassiosira livingstoniorum. The sequence goes on along the minus strand of JALLOT010004393.1, from coordinate 1,100 downwards.
GCATGGATGAGGTTTTAGAAGACCCCTCAATGAAGTTTGCAACAGTTCTTGTCACTGTAAACTGCAAGCAACATGAATTCAATTAATCTCAATAAAAAAATTGGCAACACGCCTAAAAGAATTAAAGAACATAAATGGAAGGGAAAGCCTCAAAACCCAGCTCATTTTGCTTGCACTCAAAAAGAGCCTTGCTTCTGGGAAATGTTCATTCCCTCTGCTTTTGCTTTTTGACTTTTGACTTGAACACACATATTGGACTTGCAAATGGAGTTGAGGTCAGGTATGATTCCATATCATTTTTAGAAGAATATGATCAAGATTGTTTTAATAGATTAATAAAAGAATGCAATCAAGGAGATAATATTACATTGGAAAAACCTCCAGATTTTGTCAATGTTGACCTTTTTGCAGATGATTCACATCAAAGCCAAGACAGAAAAAAAGAAGATGCAGTAAAGCGTTTGGGATGGACCCATGGATCAATTGTTGATGATGGTTGCATTGTGATTCCAATTGGTATTACCAACAAAAAACGTGTAAAGTACAAAACTGAAGTTAACAGGGGTGGGGGCAAATTTTTTATTTTCCCTCAAAAGTTCCAATGGCAGACTACTTTCCAATTGAACCTGGATTCCGTGTTACACTACACAAAGCACAGGTAAGAAAATACCAAATCATTTGACTAATTGCTTATATTGAATCATTTTATACTTGAAGCAGCGTTGCTGGTGCAGACATGGTAGCATCATGAGCCTAATCAGTATGTAATGTTTTTAAGATTTCTAATCTACTTTAATTTTTATTTTTAATAATTTTCTGTTGCTAAAAAGTTGTTACTACTAACTACCTGCATAAAAATAATACCTCAATTTGAACAAGGTTTTTCGGATTATGTCGTGAAATGTAAGGAATAGGTATAAAAGATACTTCATAGTCCAAACTTTCTGCTAAAACTCAAAGTTTTTTCCTCACAAAATAACAGCATGAATTGTCAAAAAAGGTACTATGGTATTCAACCATCTACCATGAACATTAACACAGAGATTTAAAATACAATTACAGCATCATTCATATTTTGTGGGAGTTTCAGTGACAATAAT
>JALLOT010004392.1:0-10313 GCA_036939595.1 Thalassiosira livingstoniorum | reverse complement strand
AAATAATAAGAAAAAAAGAAAATATTCTCAAATCGGTCTTTTTAGCAAATTTTGCCTTAAATTAAAACTTTTTCGCAAATGGTCAGTGGCGAAAGTGGAACACTGAGCCTCTAAGTGTGGCAGCAAATTGGCACACTTAGACCTGTTTTATAGGGGGTTTTCTCATTGGCATTAAGGAGCCTAAATGAATAAATGTTTTAATTACGAGTCTGTAAAATTGATTAAGTACGAGTCACATGCGTACTAATAATATATTGAGTACCATAAGGTATGGTACCTTACCATAAGTACTTACAATATGATACCTTGCTTCAACTGCTTCATTCTTTACGTCCAGGAAAGTACCTACTTACCATATGGTATGTATGGTACAATAGAAGATACTTTCAATGGTCCTGATCCTGACCATGACTGTAAGTTCAGATTAGTCGTCACCTTCTCAGGTTTTAGAAGCATTGTGGACTTGCCATACGTATTATCCTCCTTGCGTTGTTTGTCAGGCGATCAGCAAGCAAGGCACGTACATCAGAAGTAGTAGGAAGTAGTACTTCCATTCGAATGGATCTTGTATCTTGTTGGATCTTGTTAGGCATTTGAGCGATGACTGATGAATGATGAATGGACAGCGGACCAAGAGTTGAGAGTGGATATTGGCCCTGAATATTTCGAGGACAGCATGGACAGCATGGAGGGCAACGTCTGCCATCTCCGCCTGCTGGATGAACCCAACGAGGCTCCCGGCCATCTCGACTCTCCCGACGCTCCCGACAACGTCCGCCAAGAATCGTTGGGCAATGACCAGCATGATCAAGGCAACCAAGGTGTTCAAAATGGCCAAAGTGACGTTGATGGCAGGATGGATGGCGTGAATGGGGCTGTCGTCACGGATGGCATGGATGGTGTAGCTGGTGCAGTTGGTGGAGACGGCGCGGGTTGCCGAGTGGAAGGAATTCTAGGCAGTCAAGACGGTCAAGACGAGGGCGAGAATTATTGGGGCAGTCAGACTGGTCAGACTTTACTTTTCCACGCGCGTTCCTTCAATTATGATGCCAGCTGCAGTGCCAATCATGAGGATGATTCGTATGATTGTGCCCCGTCCGAGATATTCGATGATCTCGGTTCCTTCGACGCTTCGGACATTCCTGATTATTACAATGGCTTGGCTCTTGAGGCTCCTCTTCAAAATGCTGAGACTGCTGGTGATACTTCTGAGGCTCCTGTTACTGTACTTGAGGCTCCTGGTGCTGCTGAGACTGTGGATGCTGCGGGTGATGTGGGTGCTATTGGTGCTATGGGTGCTGCATTGTGTGAATCCGATGAACCAAGGGCAGAAGCTGCAGAAGTTCAAGTCCATCAGACACATTCAACTGCACGCGCAACTCACACAACTCAGGCAACTCAGGCAGCACAAACAGCACCGACGAGACACTTAGCCCACTCAGCCCACTCAGCTCACTCAACTCCGACAGCCCACACGATGGATGCCATTGACGCTGCCATAAATGCTGTGTACGGTCTCACTGCATCCAATCCATCCATTGAACTAACTCTACTGACTCCAACAAATCAATCAAATCAACCAAATGGACCAAATCATTCAATTCAACCAATTCAAAACCACCATTATCCTCATCATTGCAATGTTGACCCTATTCATTATTTAGGTACAGTCGGTAGATCGGACAGTACAACGAACAGCTCCAGGATTCACTCGCCAGAGGATTCAGACAAGGGATCAGCTACTCCAGCTACTCCTGCTACTCATGATATTTGTGCTATTCCTTCAATTCCTTCCGCTGCCCCAACTACCGAATCGGCTCATCCTACGAATAATACGAATATCAATTCACATGAAAATTGGCAGAATATTTCACCCAATCTCTCACCTCGATGCCCCTTGGAACAGGATAAGGATGAGGAGAATACGAATGCCCTTGTCGATGTGCCACTTCCTCCCATCTCGCCAATTTCACCAGTTTCGCCAATTTCTCCAGTTTCGTCTCCGATTTCGTCTACTATTTCGTCTCCTATTTTGCCAGTCTCTCCAATCTCGCTGGTCTCTCCACTCTCTCCAATCTCATCTGTTTTCAATGAAGCAATCATCGACGAGTCGGGGGAGGCACCTGAAGCAATGGGACCAGTAGGAGCAGTAGAATCAGTAGGAGCAGCAGTAGCAGTAGGAGCGAATGACTTGATTGTCAGTTTCATTGATCCTTCCATTGGTTCAATTTCTTCCTTCGGGGAGGAGGATCCTCGCAATGAGCGCAATGGACCCAATGAATGCAATGGATGCAATGAATACGAAGAAAGTAAAAGGATGCATGATCTCAAGCAGAGAACAAATGACGGAAACCCATGCATTGAATTCAGTGAGAGGGAGTATCCATGGGTTGGTCATTCCTTGTTCCTCTTTCAAGAATGCATCCCATNTCAGTGAGAGGGAGTATCCATGGGATGCATTCTTGAAAGAGGAACAAGGAATGACCAACCCACCCGATTGGCACAACTTGCACAATTGGCACAACTCACACGACTCGCCCCGTGTTCCTGGCAAAGCTGACATTAGAAATCGGAGCAACATCAATGACGGTGCATTTTACAAAGAAGTGGCAAGAGTGGCTGAATCCGCTGAATCGTCGGAATTGAGTGCATCCATCATACGACAGAATGAACATCCATGGCATGCGCCATTGCAAGTTGTCACAGAGACAAAGATGACAAAGGTGGCTGGGGCTTCCACTCCTTCTACGGAGCGGAACCAAAATAAATTAAGGCCCAATTCACTATTGCGAGTTGTCACACACAATCAAGAGTTGTTGAGGAATAATAGCCCCGACGAGTCAACCGTACCGTTGCAGCACATGGAGCGAATGAAGCAAATGGAGCAAACGCAACCCGTGACGTCCACGAGATCAATTGTCCCATCTACCTGCCCTACCACAATGACCACTCTGACAGAATTGGGAACATCGACCGCATCGAGAGAATCAAGAGCAACCAAAGCGAGAAAACGCAGACGAATCATCCGTGCCAAGGCACAAGCCATCGAATTGTTGGGTGGCAACCGATCAACGATTGAGTTTCATGCCGTTTTGGACTCTGATTTGGATCGGGTTGCCATTGCGATTCATTGTCGAAGGGAGCGGTTGGGACGGTGGAAGTGGCAGCGGGAGATGGATCAGGGACAGGGGCAACAGGAGAGGTGGGACGATCATGGGCGAAAAGACCTTCATCGATTGCAGCAGCAACATCGCAACCCGAAGCAGCAGTCTAAGGGCTTGAACTATTTTCATCAAGAGGAGCAGCAACAAATTAGTATTCCATCTCGTGAGACGCAGATATCGTTTCGTCACGGTACCACACATCAAAGTGCAAATGGAGAACGAATTGAAGGACAAATTGGAGCCAATTCTCTTCTTCCGAACCGTCTTCCGCCGCATCATTTGAAACGACCAATGAACCACGAACAATGCATCGTAAAGCAACAAATCGAACAAGCATTGCTTCGTCGATTCTTTTCGCAACAGTTCACCCCCGAGCAGTTTGTTTGGGCGACGTGGGGGCTTGTCTATTGCAATTTGATGCAGACTGCAAAATTGGGATCTTCTTCCAAGTCCGGCAAAACCTCAAAGACAACTGGGGAATTTGTCGGTCGAACCACCACAACTCTCTCGGGGGAAAATGATGCCAACTATGATCGAGTCCAAGTCTCTTCTTTGGGAGTTAATGGCTCATTGACAGAACCGTGTTTGGCACTGTCGCATTCCCCGCATAATTTGACGAGCAGCACCTTAGTGGAGACTGCGACGATTACGAATGCTTCACAAAACACGGCAAGGAAACGTGTAGTAAGTCCAAAGATCAGTCGTGTGAGAAAGGGCGTCGTGAGAGTCAAAGAAACTCTGAGTGTCATTGGCGCGTCAACAAGACAGGATCTAGCGAGTGATCAAGCGTTCTTGTATTCCTCACATTCCTCACACAATCCGATGACCAGAGTCGCCTCGATGCATGCCGATGCACATCAAACTCGTCACTTCAAAACCGATCACAAAATTTCTTCCGTTCATCCATCGCTTGAGTCGATGACAGTTGCTCATCCCTTTCGACGATCTCTGTCAGACCCCGCCACTGACGAATTCATCACCCCAAGAACTGTCTCTGCCTCCACGAGTGACGATTTTTCCATCACTGCCTCACTCGGTGAAGTCATTGGCGAGGAATCTCCGCTTCCGTCAAGTGTTTCCATTGCGTCAACTACTTCGAATAATTCAAATAAGTATGTGCCAATCCGCTCGAAGACGGTACAAAGTGTAAGTCCTCTCATGGGGTCTCCGTCCATATGTTCCATTTCTATGGGGTCGTCGGCAGGATTGCCATCGCCGAGTCCATTGCCGAAAGTGCCATCCATGGCAGCAGCAACAAGAATCTTATCATCGCCGCCCACAGCATTGTCATCAAGCACTGCAAAAAGGTTATCCACTGCACCACCTGACGCCAAACCCCCACCACCTGACACAAAAACAAAGCTACCAAAACCAAAACGAAAAAATCTCCTCCCCAACGTCAACGGCGTACAGCTCCCCACGGGGAAAGATCCCGAATCTCGTCGATTGCGACGCTTACTGCGAAATCGATTGACGGCACAAGCCAGTCGCGAACGAAGAAATGAGGCGATTGAACAATGCCGACAAGAAAGAGTGAAGATGGATGAGGAGATTGAGATTTTGGAGCGGAGTCTTGCTTTGGTAATGCTCTGTTTTGATTTTGTTGTCATACGCATTCTGTGGCTCAGCAGCGGTTCATTCCTTTTATTTTTTGCTTCGCTATTTCATTGTTAACCTTCCAATTTTGTCTCTTCTTTCAATTGTGTGATCTGTGCCCCATATCATATTTTTAGGAGACTCAAAGGATGCAAATGTTGGAACGTATGATCAACGTTGCTCAACAGTGCCTTTGCATCCCAACACGATAGAGGTTCCAGCTCATTCCATGCAACGTGACATCGAACGATGGTGGACGGGTGGAGCCTCGCACGTACCATAACATTTCAATGACAAAATGGTCTGAAGTTTCTTGCATTGCATATTTATTGGCACATAGGACTGAGCCTGTTTTCGGGCAACTGCATATTTTATTAGGGTTAGAGTCTTTGTCAGACTTTCATGATCAGGAGAACGGCCAAGAATGAAATTTGAACTCCCAAGCTCAAATTTCATTCTTGGGAGTTCAAAGAAGTTTGGAGCAGATGATCATTCTTGATGTTTGAGCAGCAAATAGAAATCACGATAATCATTACTGGCGATGAGGAGACAGCATATTAACGATTTCTTTTTGATCGTCGGGTTCTTAAAATAAATCATTTATTTTCATTTTCTTTAACCGATTTGTTTCATCCATGTCAAGTAATCACTGCAGCATGGTCATTTGCCCAAATAAATCGTTTCGTTTCAATGCTATCCCCTTTAATCGGCATAGAAAACTTTAGTACAGATTACAAATAATATTCAAACAAATCTCAAGTCTCTTTGAGAGAGGTGGGACGATCACAATAGCATCGGCACAGTGTCATACGTGATCGATAGAGTCTTGGCTACAAATAAATTTTACAAGACAACACTACAAATTCATTTTTTAGCGAACCATTACTTGGCCAAATATGTTCTTGGGGTTGCTCCTTCGAATAGCCTCTTTGAGGATACAGGCAAAAAACAAACAGATTTTCAACAGAACTAACTTCAGTCCTTGTTCAATGTTCTGCACTCTTTGATCTTTTCACAATGGCCATCAAAACCATTGGTTTTAATGTAATTGGTGTTACCATTGCCGGCTCACCACTGGTAGCCACAATCAATCTCATTAGTATGTTTTACATTCATTGTATCTATCTTGATTAAAGAGGCACAACTCATTCAAATAAATCTTCACTTTTTCCATTTTGAGGCAGGAACTCAATTTACGCCCTGATTACTCCAGGAGAATTACTATTACAATATCTGCACCTCTCCCTCTAGCCATGAGTGCTTCAGATAGTATGCAGACAGAAAAACTGGCTTTTCCCCTACATAGAGGTAACATTTCCATTCCCTGAACTCAGGGGGGCCATGCTTTCTCCTGATTCTGAGGGGGGTTAGCTGGAGAACACAGGAGCAAGAATTTTGTCCAGGTCAGAAATCAAATACCTCTATGTATTAATAAGCAAGAGTTGAAATGTTGATTCAACATATTCTTTTTTTCATTTGTTTCACAACAAAACTCAATGATTCACATTCCAAACTCAAAATATTGGTTGTGTGTTAAAACTAGATAGTCTAAATTATATATGTGTTGTATTAGTGTTTCCCATTTTCTTTAAAATGCATGTTTCAGTTTTTCTGATATGAACTTGGAATTTCGGGGGTAGATTATATACTCAGAATTGTTTTTAAGTTTTGTCACAAAAATGTGTTGACTTCAATACTTTATATTCTTTTTCTCTGTGCTTCTGGTTAGAAGTGACTAGAAATGAAAAAGTTAAACAAAAAACACATGAGAATAAGATAAACATATTTACCAGCACATAAGTGTAAAAGTATATCCTTGTAGCACATCAACTGTGAAGATAAAAGAGAACAGTGCCAACTCCAATGTAACATCAGATGCAAAGAGTAACCCATCAATGGTTTCAGTCACTATTCATCACATTGAACATTGTGGATATATGATATCTATCTGCTTATATAGTGACATTATCAAGTACACGGGTGTCATAAAACCAGAGAACACATCTATAAAAAACTTAAACAAACAACCATAAAACTACTTCAAGAAGAATCTTCAAAAGAACTTTCAATTGAACTTTCAAAAGGACCTCCAAGAGAGCCTCCAAAAGAGCCTCCAAAAAACCTCCAAGAAAAAAATCTTGAGACAATCTTGATAGCAGAAACTGACAGAAAAAAAATCAGGAGTTTTTATAAGAAATTTAAAATAGCCTTTCAATCTCATTCAAAATAACCTTCAATAAACTGTTCAAAAGAACCCATAATGATGCATTCTACTTGTGAAAAACATACCTTTAGGTATCATTAGTAAGTACAAAGTAATACTGGTCCTTATTATGTTGGTACCATATGTAAAGATAATAATACCATGCATCAGCATGTATCACATGCCGTGGTATGATGGTTGGTACTTAGCTAATAGCATGGATAAGGCCCACTAAAGCTGTTCTCAATAGTGCCATCCAAAGGGCTGGCATTATCCAAAAGATCTTATTTTTGAAAATACCTTTTGACTATTTTTTATTATTTTGTTAGTACTTACCTAACCAGATACAACACATAGCAATATACAGGGTTTGTCATATTTCTTCTCATTCATTCTTATCAGTCTGAAGCATGCCACATAGTAATGCTTCGGCTTCTATGTTGCTGTGATCTAACTTGCAAACTCTTCAGCCTGTGATTGATCTATTGACCTTACCCTCCACTACATGCATTTTCCAATGCTAATGAGTTACATGATCTCTTTTGTGTCATATTGGTGTTAGTTATCTAGTTGTAGCTGTATTATTTAATGTATTAACAATCAAAAATTAATGATTAGTGTTACACAACATTGTCATTACTTTCATAGTAATTGCACTATTCTTTTCTTGTTCATTTGTGTTTAATGAACTTGACAGCAGCCCAGCGTCCTGCCATCATCTAGAGTTATAGCACGCACAATCACACAAATCTATTTTCATTTACTATGTGCATTACTATGATTGGTATGTTGAAATGTCTATATTGCAAGATAGTAACAAATTTACAGTAAGGTACCACCCATCTCCAACAGCAAGCATAAGAGCAGTTAGTTACAGAAAATTGGATGAGAAGTAGGACAGGAGGGATCAACCCGTCAGACACAGAATTTTGATTGGGACATCAAGGCAAACCCACAGATATCACTGTTGTTACTGTTACCAGCTAATGGCTGTAAGCTTAGCTGTTTGCTGTCTGTTGCACACCTGCATGTGTGCATTCATCATAATATCATACATGTGTGTTATTATTGTTGTTTTCATAATACTTAGGATACTACTTCTTGCTTACTTAGTAGTGGTAGCAGTATAAATGGTAATACGTTCCTACCGTACAACTCATAATATAATAATACCCACCCTAGTATTATGCAGATAGTACAAACCATTTCTTGATCAATGAAAAAAAAGAAAATTGAGCTCATGATGATAATAAAAAAATAATGATTGTAAATTTTATTGTGACAAATGTGAAATATTCATGTAGTAGTATTATAAAACATTAGAAAAATTATATGGATAGAGAATCATGTGAAAATATATTAAGTTTCTACTGGTTGGCCCTTTAAACAGCCCTACTCAAGATTGTCTTACTAGACCTCCAAAAGTTTTGTTTGAGGGTGAGTAGTATTATCTAAGTAGTGCAGATAGTACAACAGAACATATTTTAACTGATTTCAGCCAGAACAACACTTAGAGCCGTAGTGAGATCTGTAGTCATGATATTTTAAGCAAAATCAGAGTTACATTTTGCAATGTTTTTGCCCATGGTCTTGCCATGTTTCTAAGGGCTTTTGCTTTTTTTAATATACAGCCATGAGGGATGTCACTTTTTCTAGACATGCTCTCATGTTTTTTTTATTAGCGAAGTGCACACGCTTTTTCTAGACATGCCTCTCATGAGGGCTGTCGCTTTTTTTCCTAGACATGCTCCATGAGGGCTTTCACTTTTTTGATATACAGCCATGAGGGCTGTCGCTTTTTCTATACATGCCCCTTACAACAGCTGTCACTTTTTTCTAGATATGCTACCGTGAAGGCTGTCGCTTTTTTGGTATTTCCAGAGAGATTTTGATTTTTCTACACATGCCCCCCACAAGGACTTTCACTTTTTTTAATATACTGCCACAATCTCTACATATGACCCCATGAGGGCTATTGCTTTTTTTTATATACAGCCATGAGGGCTGTCGCTTTTTTCTAGACATGCTCTCATGTTTTTTTTAATAATTTAGCTGAGTGCATACGCTTTTTCTAGACATGCCCCTTACGATGCTGACGCTTTTTCTAGATATGCAATCATGGGGGCTGTCCCTTTTTTGGTATTTCCAGAGAGCATATGATTTTTCTAGACATGCCCCCCACAAGGGCTTTTGCATTTTCCATGAGGGCTGTTGCTTTTTCTAGATAGGCCCCCATGATGGCTTTCGCTTTTTCTAGACAAAAAAATGAGAACATTTTGGGGTGGAAATTATATTTTTAGTCATTAAATGTAATTTTTTGTTCTGGTTTTGTTCTTAAAAATGTTAATTCAGTCATTGAAAACTGCTACATGGCCTTATTTGGGCTTTCGCTTTTTCTAGACAAAAAAATAAGAACATTTTTGGAGTCGAAATTATATTTTTTATTCATTTAATATATATTTTTGTTCTGATTTTGTTCTTAGAATTGTTAAATTAGTCATTGAAAACAGTCATAATTGTTTTAGATCGGTTCTAATCATTCTTGATGGTTTTTCAAATATTTTTTGTGTTGTGCAATATTTATTTAAAAATTTGTAAACAATAAACACTTTATGTATTATTAATTTGAAATTTGAAATTAATCAGTTTTCTGTTAATGGGGTGATCATTAAACATAATTTGATATTGTTTGAATGAAAGATATGATTTTGCTCTAATTTTGATCTGTAAACTTTTTGTGTTTTTGTTGTTTGATGATTATCACAGTTCTAGAATTGATCTAAAATATTTGGAAATGATAAGATATGGAGAATGTTGAACAGATCTAGAGATCAGGTGTATTGAATTTTGTAAATTTTGAACAAAATATTTGATTTAGAAAGAATCGTTAGTACAACATTCAATTATTGTATCAATAAAAAACGTCTCTAAAATTTAATATTTTGAAAGAATATCAATTCAAAAATATGAATGTCGGTTTGTCTTGATTTCGGCGACATTCTGTGTCGCATGTTGGAAGTTGGTGCAACGTCATTGAGTAACGGACTGAAAATCGCAAGAAAATGCATGGCACAAGTCATATTATTTTGAGAAGGGATGGCACATGACCCTAAGGTAGATACAAGTAGGTAGTAGGTATTTTTGAGCTCATCCTGAGCTCATTACAAAAAAATCACGGAACAGTTTTATGTTTTATCACACGGAAAAAGTTTAACGAAATTTGTACCACATGCAGTATTATGCACGAAATATCCGTCTTCAACCACGGGAAAAGACCACCGGGGCTCCAAGGTACGTAGCTCTGGTATATATTTTCACCTGAGCCGAAATCTGTGGCCACAATTGCTCGA
>JALLOT010004391.1:0-10308 GCA_036939595.1 Thalassiosira livingstoniorum | reverse complement strand
AAATGTGAAGATTCAAGAATAGGTGGAGTGGTTCCAGCCTCAGATGCTGGGGTATGCTAACTACAGTCCAGCATGCTGGGCAATCTAGGTTCAGGGCCAACTCCCTGGCTAAACCCAGCTTGGAGGATGTCCATCTGTCTTTGCTAGGGTCCAACTGAGCAGTTTTCTGCCTGGTGTGATTGGCACATCCTTTTTATGTTGTGTTTGGAGGTGTGTAGGGTCAGGGCCCATTCACACACACTTAAGAAAATTCTTATGCCAAAGTATAAACTACAACTTGACTGTGTCATATTATTGGAATTGAAAAGTGATAAGCTTTCAGGGCAGTTCTGCAAGAATCCAAAACTTTTTACTTCACTGAGTGGGAAGGGGCTGTTAAGTCAAGTTTGAATTTATTCAAGTCATTGCTAGCTCAGGGTAATATCAAGTGTTTCAGAGTACAGGATAAAATATGGTGCTAGCTAACTAAGGTCCTAAGTATTTTAATAAGGTTATTGCTTAGTGGCCAATGATTGGCTTGTCCTGGCCTTGTGTCCATCTGTCTTTGCCTGTGCAGATCTCAGCCTCTTTTTGGCTTGCCTCAGGACTGAGGCTCTAACACACCCTTGTAGAGAGTGAGGTGCATCTGCATGTAGGAGATGGGTTGGGGACACATTTTCTATGTACCAGCAGAAGGGGTGGACAATCTGATGATGTTCCCCTGAGCTATGTTTAGTACTTTCAGATTTTCACCACTCTGGTGCCATTGAACATCATTTTTTTTAGTTCAACCTGGATCCATCCAGAAGAACTGTATCTCCTTAGATCGAGATTGATGGTGCTTGACGGTGTTGTTGGCAATACCTGCCTCCATTGAGTTTTGTAGTTGACAGGGATGGGGGGTTGTGGATGCCCCAGATCCTCTAGGATGAGTTGCATCATCTTGCCCTCTTTGCAGTTGAGGAAGAGAGTACCCAGCTCTGCTTCCACTGCCAATGCCACAACAAAGTACAGTATGCTACAGAGGGTGAAGATGATGCCATTCAGTTGGATGGATTGAGTGTCTTGTGGGATCCATCCAAGAAAATGGCAACCACAGGTGTGGCTGCAGGCTTCAGGCTCTGAAAGATAGGAGGAATTGGAGTGAATGTTCAGGAACATGTCTGATGCATGGCAACTGATGGTGGTATGAGGGTGTGAGGCAAGATATTCCAGGAGTTGGAGGATGGCTTGTTTGGTGTTTTCTGTTGCTTGGGCTTGCTTGGAGGCAATGGTGCTCAAAATGCCATGAGGACTATTAAATCAACTGCTTGGGCATAAAGAAATTCTACCAACAATTTGTTGGACTTTTTGGCATTCCAACTTGGTTAGTCTTGGTCTTGGTAATAAATCTTGGGGGAGAGGCTTTTGTGCATCCTTGTCATATTTATTTTCATGTGGTTGATAGGGACAGCTTTGTATTTTCTTGGGAATGGTATGATTGAATTGTAGGAGGAGGTATTTAATGTATCCAGGCAAGGGAATTTTCAGGGTTTGGGAAATATAATCCCACTTTAGGGATATTCCAAAGTACAGGTCCCTGAACAATTGATGGCTGTTGTGTAATCTTTTTGCAATGCTTGTATCAAATGTTTGGCATGATCCTCTACCATGTATTTGATGTCAAAGTCAACAACTATGAGAGTAAATTGAATGAGGAGTGTGGGCAACTTCATAATGACCTTGGGGGGGTGAGGCACTTTCTTAGAAACTTGTTTGCAAGGATTCCTGCCTGGGGAATGCCATAAATCCCTTTATGGTTTTCTAGATAGACAAACCCATTCTTGGCTTTGTTCTTGAGTTCATATTGCTGTTGAAAGTGTTTGGGGGTGATGCTGTATCTTCTTTTTTCATTTTCTTCTTTTTTATGTTTTTTTTACATTGCCTGGTCTTTAACAAGTCATCTTGTTTGTGTTTAATAAAAATAAATGATTCCAATTCTTCTGATTTCTACTTTTTTGTCAGCTTCTTGGCATCCATGGGTTGCAAGCATGAGTGTATGTTCATTTGTGATAATTCTTAGTCACTTCTTCCTCTCCACTCTTCCTGAAGAGTTCCATGCCTTCTCTCAAACTGTGTTGGGTCATAATGTAGCTTAGCAACATGTCCTCAAAGTTGGGATTTACTTTGATATGGTGATTGAGGAGGAAAAATCTTCTTGATCCTCTTCAATTCAACTGAAACATGCACCAGACTGCTCCAGTTGTACCTGGTCAGAGCTCTCTTCTTTCTAGTGGATTGTTTTCTTTCTCTAGAACTAGAAGATCATCCAATGCTTCTGCCTTAGCTGTTTCTGCACCTCCTTGCTCCAATTTGTCCACATTCTCCACTTTAACTTGTATGTCGTAACAACCACCTCATTCTACTGATTCATTTTCAGGTGGTTTGGCTGTCTTTCATTTAGTCCTGTATTTTTCATTGCTCTCTCTGTGGTTGTGGCTGGAGCATCATCATTATCTGTCTCCTTTTCCACTGCACTTGTTGGTTGCAGGTTCCTCTCAAATTGTACTCCTGGAATTCTATGTCAAAGTTGGGGTATGGATACATGACTTCAGAGGCCTCTTCAATCTGAGCATCCACCTTGTCCCAATGGCAGGGCTCTTGGTTCCTATTTGAAAAATTCCAATACGTTCCCATCCTGTCTCCCTTTTTTACCAACTATTCCACCTTGAAAATGGCACTGTCAGGTATTGGCAATTCAGTAAACTTCTTCAGATTTACCTTTTTACAGTTGTCAGACAAAAGAACTTGTTGGAACCTTAAAAGTTTGCCACTGGTCCTAAGTTGATTCATGGCCTTGTAGGAGTTGTCATTGTGTTGGTTGTCATAGGCTTGTCATAAGCCTTGCAGTATGACCCAAACAATTTAAAATACAGTGTCATTCTTCCAACAATCTCCCATAGTAACAGTCTATCAAAAATCCCAGATTTCACTGTAAATGAATTTAGCCATAGCACTATGAAGTGAATTAATTCAATTATAACTTGATTGGGTTAATTTGAAAATGGAAATTTTTTAAAATGCATCTACCATGTTCCTCCACAATCCTGATTTCCCTTTCAATGCCATAATGTGATCACTTTTTGCAGTAATGTTGGTGAATATCTGCACTTTCTTTTCTTTTATCTTCTCAAAATCTCCATCTGTAAGCACAGTTTGGGCAACAAATGATCCTTTCCCATACATTTGCATGAACCTGATTATCGCTCCACTCAGCTCCTTAACCTTCCTACTTGGCATGTGCAGAACCATTACAGACTTTATGTTCTGCTACATCATGGTCAAGAATGACAACCCATCTACAAACATCACACCAGCTGTTGGTGTTACAAATGTGTGCAGCTTAAAAAATTCCCTAGACACATAAAAATACTCAGTCTGCACTGCATCTACCTTTTTATTCTTTGCATTTTTCCTCTATGTGTGGCCAAGTTCTGACAGAGCAATTTGGACTCATTTTCTCATGTACCATGCCCTCAAAATCTATTATGGATGGGTGTCCTACCATTAATACCACCTTTTGTTCATCATTGGCTGCCTTGACTTGCCTTTTGATGAACCATTTGTAGTTCTTCCTAATTTGTTCACCAGGACTATTCATTTGTTCTCATTCTCATAGCAATCTAAGTGTGGAATACCAGCTTCACATGTCTGTCATACCAAATTCAAAACCCCTTTTTTCAAAGGTAAGAGAACAATATGGTGTGGGTGATCCCCTGTGGTAGGTCTGTACAACACATTAAGATCACAAAAATTTTACATCTGCCAAGTGTTCATTTTTCACACACTGCAGTGAATCCTTATGGCCCTGTCCATGTTCTTGATGTCTTTTATGTATAGTGTTTGCTCCCAAAGATGTTGGTAGTGGATTGGATATCCAACAAAATCCAGTCTTTACTTATTAGAACCTTCTTGCACTGGTCAAAGGAGTATCTATCCTGGTCATTGGCATCATTGCACAGGTAATGGGTGCTGACATATTCATCACCTCCTGACTTCTGCTTTAAGAAAATTTTCTTGTACTATGGTCATTCTTTGCTCCACAGGATAGTATTCAATATCACTATTTTCATTTCTCCTTCACAATGACCTTATTTTTTGAACCATCAGTTGTATATAAGAGTGCTGATTCTTCTTCTGCTTCACTCTCTGATATGCATCCAGTGCAGACACTACCTCACCACCCCCTGGTGCTGCTGTGGATGGCCTGTTTGGTATTATATTTATTCAGAAGAACAACCTCTCTCTCTCTCTCTAGATTTGCTTGATACTGGCCTACCCCCATCACATAGTTGTTTCTGAGGTCATCTTTCAACTTTTTGTAGCAAGATTGATGCAACCCACTGATGAACAATAATGCTAAAAACAAGTCCCTCTCTTTTTGAACTGCTGTTTGTTTTATCATCTATTAGGTTTTTGGTGTCTGCCACTACTGAGCTTAGTGTTTTCTATTATATGATCTCTTTTTTATTTCAAAACTCTCCCCATATGTTTCCACCACCTTTGTCAATGCTTTAAATTGTTCAAGGTAGTTGGTGTTACTCGTGTTGTAGGGTTAGTAGTAAAAGTAGACTGTCTTCTTTGCCTGTGGCATCACAAACAATACACCCTGGCATTGGTCATCAAACATCAAACTGGCATGCCAATCCTCTGATCAACAAAAGGACTTGTACCACATATTTCAATACTTTCACTGCTTCATATTTGGTTGTTCCTTCTAGATGTTGTTGCAGCCTTGGTGAACACTGGCCATAGACAAGCGTGTAGGCATTTCTGATATTATCCTCTGGTATTTTTTCTCTTTTCTCTGCCTTCTTTCTATTCTCAAAATATTTAGCCTTATAGTAGTTGTTGGTACTGGTGCTGGGTTGAGGTGGAGTCTGGATAAATTTCATGGCAAATTTCAGGTCCTTGTAATCAAAATATTTGTCCTCTATTTATGTAGTGTTTTCTCTGAAGAAACTTCTTTGACTGGAGGTTTTCCTCATCCTCTGCCTCCTCCCCTTACCCAAGCATGTGATTGTCCACACCTAAACATGGTCTGCAGTCCCATGATATATTGATGGTGTTGATCAATCATCAGTTTTGCAGCTTGTGCTTTAATCCTAAACCATATCAATAGTTGGACAACATGGTGATGGTGCAGAGTAACATAGTAATCCAAGATGATTGATAAAATTTGAGTTGTCTACTTACAGTCTAACCAAGCTCATTGGCTGTCAAACCTGGTGCACCACTAAAATTCTAATAGCCAAATGCATTGAACTTCAATCTGTTAGTGCTATTATGATCCAATTGATCATTGAGTTCTGGGTTGCTAGTTGCTACTGAGTCACATAATTTGGAGGCTACCACATAATGGATGTTGATGACAGTGTCTAGATGTTTGGAACAGATCACTACCAATACCAATTTCTTCTAAAGATCAGGAAATTTGAATGCCTGGAACTGGAAGGATGGCTTGCAGATTTTCTTTTTGAATATGGGGTAGATGGAGAAGAGCTGCTATGGATTGGAAATGTCTGTTTTACAAAAAGGATCCACCAGAATGGTTTGGTTTTATTCTACCTGTAGAAACCATGAACTTAGGCTCCAATCAAACAAAAATAAGCTTCTGGACAAGCAATACAAAGATGACAGCTTTTTCTAGTTTATTACCAAGGTTTGGAGTTCAAAATGGTGACATAGACATTTCTCTGGTGAAGGGACTACTTGCTCAAATGGTTCAATTATTAAGTGGTTGCTCTCCAATTTGGAAGAGTATTTGAAAAAATAACACCATGTAGAACAAGAATATGGGATGTTGGTTAAGCATTACTGGTTTGGTGCAGACATTGGCGAAAATTGTCTAAATTATATGATTCATTTTACTTAGAGACATACATATGAAGTCAGAATTGAAAGAGATGTTGATAGATAACTGAGAGTGGCATCAGCATCAATTTATATTAGATTCCAACAATTACTTTTTGGCATGAAGTAAGCTCCTTATCTGTCAGTAAAAATGCAAGCTTGAGGCACGGAACTCATCTTGATAGATAATGTTGAACCAAATAATCCATTTTTTGGAAGAGAGTAACGAAAAACTTCCCATTGTCAAGCTTATGAACTGTCTCTTCAATACCTGATAAGATACTTTGTGACAGGAAGCTGATTTGGGAATGCTGGATTTTTGACAATAAAAGTCCAACAGGATCAATGAGAAGGAATTCAGAAAGAGCTGGATTCAGATTGTTTTTAAGATAACCTTCCTTTGAAAAAGACCAATGGGCTTTATATTATTTGGTGCATGTATTGGTAAATTCATTCATACAAATCACCTTCATCTTCTCAAATCAGAGCTCCAGAAAAACTGAGCCAGTTTCAAGATGAGTTGAAGGAATTTATTTTGTTGAGAGGATTTGATTGTACAAAGTCCAAAGATCAATTACAATCAATGATAGGGATAAAGGTGGATAAGACAGAGATGTATCAGGATCTCAAATTGTACATAAAATTGTGTTGCAATTGCTGAGCAAAAGAACAAAAAATTAAGAGGTTTGGACATGCTTTGAGGAAAACCCAATACAATTTGTTGATACCAGCCAAGAAATTCCAAGAAATTCTTAGCTTTGTGTGAATTTTACAAAACAAAGGATGTAGTTGTCAAGCCAGTAAGGCAAAAAGAGACCTAACAGATTTGATCTACATTAACCTTAATGTATTAGTTGTTAGAAAAGGGGCAGGAACTCAATTATCAGATTGGAGAACACAAGTGACAAATGGTCACTGGATGAACAAGGAGATAAGTCATAGATCCAATTGGTTAAAGCTAAAAACCTTTCAAGGAATTTTCTGGCTGACATCCACAGCAGTAAATTATGGAACAGAAGTTTGGATCCTATCAGACAATCCAGTTTGGTTACTGATATATAAAAAAAGGTAATGGTATTGGAGAAAGGTGCTGATCAATCTCATTACAATTATCAAAACCAAAATACAGAACACACAGCTTATTCTTCAGGTCCTTTTGCACTTCATGTTGTAGAATGATATTGATCCAATTCAACAGACTTTTGACATGCCAATTTGACTCTAATGTAATATTAATATTAGGTCATGATCTATCAGATTTTTCCCAATGATATTATCAGCCTGTGGCCTAGGAGAAGAAACTTTAGTTAGATGAATGAGATGGTGGAATGTATCTTGCAACTGCACTCTTTTGTCATATGATTAAATTGACACCAAATGGCATGAAAAAGCATTTCACATTTGAACACTTTCTTGAGTTGCTGATCCAGTGGCTCTGGACAAGATAGCCCAGAGAAAATCCATTTTATTTTTTCATATGTTTTCTGTCACTTGTTGTTGTGCCATCAAGAATGGGGATGAATGTTTGAGAAGAAGATGTACTTTTGGGTGGTTGCAAAACCTAATTCTTTTTGGCCACAAACAGTTTGCAAATCACATATCCTTAGAATTTGATTCCTTTTGATGTCTTATATCCCATGAAAGATTTGATTGCTTACACAAACAGTGGAACTTGGAAGGAGGACACAAGAAATGTAGGAAGAAGGTGACATGGGGACAGTGTATTACGTTTGCAAATTTTGGTCATGTCCAAGGAGATTTTTTCATTGTAGAGCCGCTTGGTGTTCCAACTACTTTACTTTGAATCCTCTTGATTGAAAAATTTGAATGCATTTTGATATCAATGACCTTCCTCATACAGTATCCAAGGATGGGGCTGGGTTTATGAAATCCTGATCAGGAAACCATACAAATACTGCATTCTAATTCCCTCTGAGGAGATCTGGTCCCCAGAAACTAGCAAGACACATTATTTGAATGAAAGGTTATCAGTTCAACATGGATGAATTCTCTTTCATCCATCCAAATTAAGGCACAACATTATCCTCACTTTTTGGGAACAACAAGCCATCCACAAAGTGTCAGTCCTGTCAATATCATTCTTAAGAGTACTACTACTGTATTGATTGAACTGTTTTTTTCTATCTGTCCTCCCACCTTTTACCTTGGTGTAGAGTGTGAATTTGATGGGTATGATCCCAAGCACACCTTCATTGGGCCAGGTCATTTATAGACACAACAAAGATGCAAGATTTGCCTAGCCAACTGATTATGACAAATTGCATTCTATAGGTTTAAGGAACAACTGGTTCTAGAGCAACTGTTTAAGTTGGACCAGTGGAGTAATAGGAAGACAGATAAAGATGGAAGGCATCTGAGAACTTTGTTTTCTGAGTTGTTGGTATTTTCACTCGTAGTATTTGGACATTGGTGCAGAGACTAATGCTTTGACTAAATAATAATTTACAGCCAACCTGGGAGCTGATCCCTTGTTTTACAAGAGAAATTTTACAGCACTGATTTTTTCTATAGAATTTATGTACAATCACTCACGTCTTTTTTGCAAGTAATTATGTCTTTATCATCATTTACCAACCTACTTAATACTTTTTATTTTCATACTAATTCCTTGGAAAAATAATCATGCAAACTATTTATGAAAGCATTTGATAAAACTCAAATGTTAATATTTATCCTAAACAAGCTGTTTTGAATCATTGATGGCTAGGTAATTTGTATGCATAATAAAAATACTTAAATCTTAGTCAGATGCATCATCCATTCAACCATCTATGGCTACTTATTACAGCTGATCAGAATGTTTGAAAGTAAAGAATACTATGAGAGTCTATTTTATACATACAGAAAAACCCAATTATTCTTCAAGCAGCTATAAAAAGGAACAAAAACTTGGATGAATGTAGATTTACTCCAAATGGAAGTTTTCAGTAAAAAAGAGTGTATATAGGAGGGCTAGTGCAGTTTTTGGTGAGATAAAATTTCACAAATTGCATGTTAATAAAATAATATGAGTAGATACAATGTTAGTTGCAAAATTTGATTTCAAATGATTTGCCAGCTTCGTGTTTTGCTTTAAATAATCATCACGATGTTTTCAAAAAAGAGACTTTGCAAGAATAAGAAATCTGCCAACTCCAAAATCAAGACTCCAAGTGAAATGTCCAAATCAACACCTACCTTTCAAGCAAGAAAAATAATATCCAATGTATGCTTCCATTGTATCTAGTAGTACTATATCTAGATAGTAAAAAGTACCAGCTAAAACTTTTAATATATTGCATTTTTGATGCCTTTTTTGTAGGAATTGATAATTTTTGCAAAAATGCTGCAAAAAATTCAAAGAGTTATGGTACCATACCCTACCTAGTTAAGTAATTATTGTAGGTATCATGGTAGTCTCTGGCAGTGATGGGGATATAGGATACTATGTAAGTGGGCAGGTGACCATGGGTGGGTATGTATTAGTCACTGATTTTCTATGCAATATGTGGAATCTGATGTAAGAAAGATGTGTAAAATATTATAGTAATCCTCAAACACCCTATTATCTTTTTTTGATCAAAGTAATTCAATCATGTCATTTACAATAAAATTGAGAAAGAAATTTTTACTATGGCATTTTTACTAGTTTATTTGCTTATCAATGTGTTACAGAATCTTTTTAAAATTTCTGGAATTGTGGAAATGTGAAAATTTGTTGATTCCTATGTATATACTCTAATGAACTGGTTCAATCATAATTATACTTGCCAATAGGCCACTCTCACTATCCACAATCTGCCAATTTCTAACTCATAGGTCACAAATCACAACAATAACGCTAAAACTGGAAAACAATGACGAAATCAAATAAGCTGTTTTCTAACAGGTGTTGCTACCACAGAAAAGAGAGCTATTGTTTGCAATAGATATACCTTTATTCAATGGCAACAAAGAAACAATAAAGTAGTGAGTTGGAAACAAAATATGCAACATAATGATGATATCAATTTGTTGCTCCAAATTGCTATAAAGTGTATACAGAAGTAATTTGTTGTTGATGCATTTATTTTCACTCTCATATATTCTAAAATGATTTAATTATTTTCATGCACTTGGCACTATTTTATTTAGCATTGAATAACAATTAGTAAACACTTCAAACAAACCATAATTTAGATATCTACATTTAAAAAATGTCTTCATCTGATGCATCTTTGTTGCAAACAATCTTTGAAATTGACAATGATAACCTCAACAATACAAGCGGCACAAATGCTAATCCACTGCAATCTTTAAATGCCAAAATTAGAACCAATAATCTTTTCACCATATCTAAAACAAAGCTTCAAAAATGCTGTAAATTACAGTAGGGGGTCCAGCATAAAATGAAAAATTTTATTTTTTTGCTCAAAATTGAATTTTGAGCAAAAAAAT
>JALLOT010004390.1:0-11289 GCA_036939595.1 Thalassiosira livingstoniorum | reverse complement strand
AATACACTTGTTGGAATCAGTGAAGCCTGACAAAGAAGAGAACAAAAATAAAAAATGACAAATGAGAAATCAAGATTTTGTTTCCATCAAAAAATGAAACAGTAACTCACATTAATATTTAGATATTCATTCTTCATGCCTTCAAGCTCAATGGCAGCTCCTGCTTCCTTTGAGCTTGATTACAGCTCCTATTTTGTTGTCGATCTCAAATGCTCTCAATGGCTTTGTCTTCTTGAAGCTCGCTATAGCACTCTTGATGGCTTCAACTTTGTTGATCTTGAGCTCTCTTGATGGCTTCATCTTTGTTGATCTTGAGCTCTCTTGATGGCTTCGTCTTTGTTGAGCTCAAGCGCTCTCAATGGCTTCATCTTCGTTGAGCTTGTTACAATGGCTTCATTGAGCTTGTTACAATGGCTTTGTTAAGCACAAGCTCTTTTGATGGCTTCGTGAAGCCCAAGCTCTCTCAATAGCTTTGTCAAGCCCAAGCTCTCTTGATGGCTTCATTGAGCGTGAGCTCAATACAATGGCTTTTTTAAGCCCAAGCTCTCTTGATGGCTTTGTCAAGCTCTCTTGATGACTTCATTGAGCTTGAGCTCTCTTGATTGATTCATCAAGCTCAAGCTTGATACGATGACTTCGTCAAGGAGAGCGTTTGTATGATGGCAATGGCTTTGTCCATAAACTGTAAGAATAAGGTATTGTAATAAAGTGCACTATCTGGCTGGTGTGTGGTAGTAGGTGTGTGGGAAAAAAAAGGAAAAAATAATACTCTGAAATACTCCTCTCTACAGAGAACCATATACTCATATTAGGTACTTAAGGTATGGCAAGTACTTACATACAGCCTGCAATACTAGTACTTACCTGTTACTACTAAAAACTAAGAACCAATTTTATGGTTTTGAAAATGATGTAAACTCTGTTTTTAAACCCAGATTAAAGTATTTTAATCCCAACACATATTTTTTAGCTACTTGCAAGGTAATTTTGGTCTTAAGTACCTCTACTGGTAATAAAATACTCACATTTGGTTATTGTGCCTTGCATAACTCTGTCTGAATTGGTTTTGTAAAACTCAAGAAGTCAAAAAAATATTGTTTTTTTGGTTTTTATTACTGAAGTTTGGTTAGAAAAGATCAAAAGTCACCAAAAAGGGGTTTCCAATAAGTAGGAGTACTTAAGAAGTCGCATGAATTGCTTTTAACCTAAAGTTGCTCATGTTGCCTGCGGTCCCCTGCAGTTGCCAATGGTTGCCTACAGTCACCTATATGTTGCCTGCAGTTGCCTGCGGTTGCCTATGTTGCCTACATTGCCTGGTGCCACCTATCCTTGCCTGACATCATCTCATAAACATGTATGTCCAGAAAACATGAAAAACATTTTTGCTTCACGTTTTTTATGACACTACTAAAAGTTGCATTTTTAGTCACGTTAATAAATATTGTCATTAGCATGATTTTGGGATGTTCCTGGATTAGACAAAAAATAATAATCACAATCAGATATGGATAGCATACCATGTATCCACCCCCAAATTAATTGTTGTTTGTTTTGCTTTTGGTATAAATTAATGTAGGAATTTGGGTCTAATCAAGTACTGCTGTATTATTTATAATAGGAATAGTATATTATTTGTTATTGCATTCAAAAAACATTATTTTTGGGGGAAAGAGAAAACTAAAAAGCATGAATAATTTGATCTTTTTTCAATGTTTCAAATGTTACAATATATATATATGATTTTTTGTTTCAGGCTAATAGAAACTGTTTTGAATTAGTAAACTGGGCCCAATTTGTTTTGGGAATAAGATTGAATTTTGTCAGAGATATGTGCACTTAGCAAAGTTGCATCTTATTTTGGTTAACATTACGGACACTAATAAAATCAATATTTCACTCCTAAAGTAAACTCTTAAAACGGACCTTGTTTTCAATTTCTCTCAGAGATAAAAAAGATTAGTATCGTAGATTCCATAATAATAATAATATTCCATTTTGAGGTTTCAAAAGGTGTCTATGTTTGACACTACAACACCATGATTGAGATGATGAACCAAAGCGTAGATCAAGAAGCCCATCAAGAATTCAAAATAATAGGTGTAATAGTAAGTACCTATCTTCCAGCTTAAGTCAATTTTAGTCAATAAAAATTTAAATACCAATCTTAACAGTAGGAATTTGTATGTAGGATATTTTTATTCTTAGGAGAAAGTACCGTTGATAAAGGTAGATAGACTAAAAAATGAGTGTTGACTGCTTCAGCGGTTGTGGGAAAGTTTTTAAGTAAATTCTCACCTATCACGGCTCAAAATTCTTTGTCATAAGAGTACCTAGTCTTCCCCTTGACATGCCCAGCCTCTTTGGCTTTGTTGTTTTGTTTCTTGGTGAGACCCTGAAAATTCCCTCTGATGATATTGGGTAGGGATATTTCTTTGTTCCTTTGCCCACGTAGGTTGAGGGCATAGAACAGCCATTCAGATGTCTCTTTGAACACCACCAAAGACTTATGATCTGGTGTGTAGACCTTGAAGGATGGCCCTTTATTGCTATTGTAGACTGTGCAAAAACACTTTTTTCAAAGGTATCTTGTCAATAGAACACTGGTAATCTTGGTAGGATTATACCAAACATTGAGGCTCCCAAAATTTCCACGGAGGTTGGTATATGTGGATCTGGCATTGCAGTGAATCCACACTGCTCTTTCCACCCTCTGAATGTGGGACGAATACACCTTGTTCACAAAAAGTTTTGTAGTCAACTATCAATAATTAGGAGGTGCTTGTCAAAGCACCTTCCTAGAGCTCTGGGTGAACAATCAGTTGTCCTGGTCTTATTGGTTACTATCTGTATCCTTGTCTCTGTACACTTTATTCACAACCTTATTGTTCTCACATTCTTTCTTCTTCTCCAGGCAATCCTGCTAGATATGGTCATTAATAGCCTGGTAGTTATAGCATTCTATAATGATACGGACGATAGCCCCAATCTCACGCGCTCTGATTTTTTTTCGTAGCCCCAATATTATTTTCACGAGTCTCAATTTTGATATTCAACACACTACCCATATTACCAGAAAAATACCTATCCACATACACAAATTTTTGACTTTTAGCATTTTAAAATATTTACTAGTAAATGGTAAGTATTAACACAATGTTATTACGATAGTACCTACACAGTGCTACTAGAGCACTACATTACTGCAGTCACCGATGATGTAAGTACTACCATAGCCACACAATTTTAGCTCAAATTTGTTAGTGCGTCATTATTACTATCTACTATCTCCTTCCTTAATTCAACCATCTCGCCACACTCCAATCAAACCCATATTATCCGCAGTGATAGCAGACATTGCATTTGTTATTGTGTATTATTCGTTAGCTTGTGGATTTGTCAAAGCATGTGGCTTCGTAGTGGTAAAAAAGCTGCCCGTCCCAGTGGCAAGGAATCAAACCATCCAGCAACACCTATTGCATCCACCAATCCATTCTCTTCTCTTTTTGTCGACCATGAGTATCCAGATGAAGAAAATTCCAAGACTTCTGATGTTGCATCGTATTCGGATATTGTGTCTGGTATTGCCAAGTCCAACTCTCCAAACGATAGATACCCCACTTCCATCACCAAAGTCCAAGAATCTTCTTCAGAGAAAGTAGTAGTTAACGAAAAAGTTGCCAAACCAGACATTCATCCTCAAAAACGATCGAAAGTTGTTGTGTCATCAGTTAAAAAAATTGGCCATTGCATGTTGTACACGTGCAAATCTGAATCAAATGGTACCATTATCAAGAAGGAGCACAAACATGAAGCTAAAACACCCAACCAGGCACACTTGGATGACTGCGGCAGTAGTATATCATCCAAAGATAGTGCCAACAACTTTGACCAACCCGAAAAAGCTGAAGAATTGATTGACCAAACTTTATCAGAAAATTCTTCCTTGTCTGACATTTCTGACAAGCCAGAATCTCTAATCCCTGGTGATATTATTCAGTACTATGATGGTGGATTTTTTGGGACAAGGGAATTTCTGACAGAAGCAACGGTGTTGAGAATCGATCAAAAAAAAATCCAAAAAATCCATTGGTACTTTCAAACTCAGCTGTCATTACTGACAGCGTATTGTCTCCCAAGTTCAGACGAGTAAAGACTATTGTCAATAACAAACTTACAGAAATAAATGGGAAATGGAGAGAATTTTCTTCATTCAACTTCCAAGACGGTGCTGTGACTGGTTGTAGATCGGGATTAGAATACCGGAGAAACGAAAGGACCAAATCTAAAGAGCGTTTCAAATCAAGAATGAAAGGCTTGCAAAAACAAAATCCTGAATTTGGTTCCATGTCGGTTGAAGTCTCCAAAGCCATAGGGGACACTCTTTTCGGAAAAGACAATCCAAGCAAAGATACATGTTCTGACAGCATTGATAGTGACAGCTGGTTCAAAAGTACCAGAGATAATCCGTATCATCAGAAGACTACTGTTGACAATAAATCTCCTAGTACCTCTTGCAGCAACAGTATGGACAGAAACAATCAATGCAGAAGCAACCGTCTCAGTAATGAACATGATGGCAGCAGTAGCAGCAGCAGTAGCAGCAGCAGCAGCAGCAACAGCAGCAGCAGCAGCAGCAGCAGCAGCAGCAGCAGCAGCAGCAGCAGCAGCAGCAACAGCAGCAACAGCAACAGGGAGGACAGCCACGGACAACAGCGAAGGGCCCTGTTCAGAACTTCTCGCATTGCTCAAGGAGGCGGGCCATCAACATGAAAATTCCACCTTCGACAACCGTTCCTGCGATTCCATAGTTGACGATTTTGCACTTCTGGATCTCGGATTGAAGGACAGTTTCACGGGCTCCCGCTGCAAGAGGAGGAGCAAATCCATCGAGTCGGACCAATTGGAAGTGGTGGCAAAGGATGACTTTCAAGACTGCGAGTTTGACTTTCAAGTCAGCGATTCCAGCAATTGCTCCTTCGAAGACAACGCATCCGCCACATCGAACATGTCGCATGGCAACAGCAATGCCTTCGACTACCAACCACGACACGGACGAACTGGAAGACAACAAGGACAACAAGAACGTCAAGAACGACAAGAACGAACGGGACGACGACGAAGCTCAGTTTACTCGGTGGGATCGGTTGGATCCTTTCGTTCCATAGCCCATGAATCCGTCACCGGTGCCATCGTTTTGGTTGTCATTCCGACCAAGATCTGCGATGGGGTTGATCCCAACTTTGACGAAATGGCCACCGTCGCACGAAGGGCATCGTTGGAGCGCGAGCACATGGAACGAAACGCGCGTCCGAAGGGTGGCAATTCTCGTGCTGCTTAAGAAGAGACAGGGTCTGTTGCCTGTTGCCACTCCATATCGCGTTCCGCTGTTTGGTATCGACAAATGGAGTTGTTTCGAACGTCGAAGATGATTGTTTTTGTTTTAGGTGATAGCCTCTCGTCTGGGGTTGAACACAATAGCATAGTGGTAGTGTTGCACAATGCACGCTGTGTGTGGTACTAGTAGTAAACAAGCTTGCTGCATAACATTATTATTAATGATAATGTTACATAGCTGTGTTACTGCTTAATGCTCAAAAAATCGACCACTAATCACACCCATT
Organism: Thalassiosira livingstoniorum; assembly: GCA_036939595.1. Lineage (NCBI taxonomy): Eukaryota > Bacillariophyta > Thalassiosirophyceae > Thalassiosirales > Thalassiosiraceae > Thalassiosira > Thalassiosira livingstoniorum. Next base: position 5,668 of record JALLOT010004390.1, on the reverse strand, counting down.
TGTTAAAATAATAAAGCTGAGTTAGTCTACCAGAATAAACGACAAAGCATGCCCATTAGTGTTCGTATCATCCAGAAAAATGATTCCAATAAACTAGGAGTATGTGTGTCATATTATTTACACTTCGATCTCCACAACACAATCACATTGAATCTCATTCTGATAACACTTGTTTTCATTTCTTTCTTTCTCCAAACACAGTGGCAGACGACAACTGGACCTGTGAAGTCTAATACTACCTGTATAGACTTAATTTCATACTAGATTGTTATTATTATTATTATTATCATTTGAACAATGTCTTAATACAGCTGGGACTTTGAATTAAAACATGTGCTCTGCTAAGCGTGCATACATATGCATAATTTTACATCTGTGTCTTCCATTCAAAACAATATCATCTACAAAACTGAGAACATTGCCAATGCAAGGTCATTTGTATAAAATATTTCTATACAATCTTATTTCTCTTACCCTGGAAAAAATATATTTCAAACATGCAATTATAGAAACACATTATAATCAACATAGCCATTTGATATTGCTATTTATAATAATAATAATAATAATCACTAAAATAACTGATTTAAGTCTAGAAGCATGAAAGACTAAATAGGCACGACATGTCGTGACGAAGTTGTGTGGGCTGGATCCGAGGGAAGAGAGACAGCCCGCGGCATGCCAGGAAGGGTTGGGCATGGCGCAAAGCCCGGCGGAGGGCGAAGTGGAGTTGTGTTTGAGGTTGTGGAGTCAAGGAGCGAGTATGGGTCTTCGATGAAGTCCTCGTCAAGAGGATCGATGGGTTCATGAAGCTTGCCATGTTTTGCATTGATGATATGAGCAGCAAGAGCTTTGGTAATGGCGAGTCCCATTTTTCCAAGGAAGTACTTTGAAGGAGTTGGTGAGGTGTAGGATCCACCAAAGAAATATTGTGACGGTTTTTTCTTGCGCTGCCATGCAGAGTCAGCAAGTTTTAGGATCCCTTTGTGTGATAAATTTGAAGTGACCAGGTTGTACATTTCTGCAGCTGATGCTCGACTATCGCAGAAAGGAATGTATGGGGTGGGTGGTGGTCCACCAAAAAGGAAGTAATTGAAGAGTGGGCCCCATCTCCCGAGAGGACTCACTGCCATTGCAAGGAGGGGTTTGCCGTCATCTAAAAGTCGTCTGATGATGTCCTCACCCGAATAATTAGCACCCGTTGAGCTATCTTTGGCACCGTTCCGAGCGTACTTACCTTTCTCCTTCTCCTCCAGATGTCGAGCGGACACGGCCGAATCTATTGGGTTGACACTTTTGGGGAAGTCTAAGAGAGGTTTTGGCGAGGTGACGGTGACGTCGATGAGTACTTTTTTCTTATTGCATTGTGGAGTGTGTTCAGACGAAGGATGCGGATTAGGATGATAAGCCACATCTCCCGGCCTGACTCCTGGAAGATCAGGGATCTCCTTTTTGGGCTCAATTTCCATGCAATTGCCCATGGCAACGAGGTCGGCTAGGAGGAGGACTTCGCGGAGAGGATCAGGGAGAGCATCTCTGATCTGATTATGAACGATGATTTTGGATACGCGACGGCACTTGAAGATGTGCCTCGCAAATAATACTACTCCTGAAAAAATAATTGATTAAATATAATTAGTAATTATTTCTTATTTCATAACCAATATCAGGTTCAATGCTGTTCTGTACAACATCTACATAATATCTTAGTGTTGTTATTGACCACAGCAAGAAAAAGAAGCATTACTAGCAAATTGTTTTTTTTTATTTCTAAGCTTCAGCTAAGACAAATTATTGGTTTGTTACACTACTATGTCAGACAATGGATAATAATATCAGGAATGTTAAACATCATGAAAGCTAGACAATGTAAATATAGTGGAGGAGCATGAGGATCATCCACTGACTCAAATGTAGCAGCACCAGAGAAATTTGGCATCTGCTGGTGTTGGAGAAGCCAAGGAGACCCAAGGTGGTGGCGTGGTGTGTCAGGGTAATCTTCATCAATTTCTAGTTGTACTTTCTCTGGCATAGTTGATTCTAGCCCCTCGAACAGGCACACCTGTTCAACTAGATTCTGCTTATGTCTCACCTTTTTTCTCTCACCAGGCTGCACAGGGAGTCTCTCTTCTTACAGCATTATCTCACAAAAAGTGACAGTTTGACAAGATCTTCTAATTACAGTTTATCACACATATCAAACAAAATCTTCACATCTGTAATTAAATTTTCTGCGATGCACTTTGCAAGATCAAAGTAACTGATATTTCATTCAGATCAAGAATGAATATTGTTTTTTTTATTTTTGAAATTTGAATGACAAAACTCAACTTTTGTTCAGTGATGAAGTTCTAATAAAATAGTCATTAAAACAAGCATATCTGAGATTTGTCTGTGACGGGATGGGGTTTTAGATGCTCTGAAGATGATGATGATAATGTTCATTTGCTTTTAGTTGCTTCACTAGAGATTGACCTTACAACAATGCCAAATGCAGATCAGGAAAGAAAAAAGGTCACTAGATCAAATGTTGAACAAATCTGATTTCTTTGAAAATATCATTGTAATGATTTCATTGATGAAATATTTATTGAAAAGAGACATTTTTGAGTCATTGCAAGTACATTAGTAGCCCTTTAAAAGTAACTGAAATTTGACTAGGCTGGCAAAAATCCTCACTTACCATTATTCTGTAGATAGCAATGATTAAATTTAACTTTCTAAATCGAAACATGATGTATCATAGGTTTTATGTAAAATCTAAGTAGCAAAATTGTAATCCTACAATAAGCATCAGTATTTAAAAAATATCTTGATCCATGTTAGCTTGTGATGCAATATGTTTTAGCAAAATTTGAGTGTGGTTTCTGTTTTGAGCCAAGGCATTATGAAGAAAAATATTGAAACTTCTCTGAGTACATTAGAATCAATATCTTTTGACTTTTTTATAACTGAAACAAATTAAATTCCATTCTGATTTATCATTATAATTTTTGTGGTTAACAATTATTCGCTTTGATAAAATGTTGAACAAAACATGAGATGGACTGAATGAACTTATCAAATACACAAAATGCCAATTGCATCTTTTAAGATGATTTGATTCTTTGATTTTGGGGTTTGGTTTCATGGTAAAGACATGAAATTTAATGCAATCAATGATTTTCTGAAGGAATATTGGGGACTAGAAAAAATCCAATCAATTTCTGTACCCAAATTACTTATCATAGGGGGTCCAGAGGTCACTGGTCCAAAATATTTTTCATCAAAACCATATTTTGATTGATATAGAATTTTTATGATTGATCTTTGTCTGTCAAAATCTTTTCTTTTTCAAAAAAAAAGGTTGATATATGGTCTGTAGTGTGATTTATGTTGTTTCAGACTGGTAACTCATTCCTACAGCATATCTACATAGGTAATAGTAAAAATTTCCAAAATTAGGCTTTGGCATCAAGTAATGATGCTCCTGGCTACAATGATACAAGGAATTCAACCAATCAATAAGCTGTACAGCAAAAATTTATCAGACAAATTATACAATTATTCATTGGGCTTTATGTCAAGTTGAAGGTCTGAGTTTTAAGCAGTAGAGTTTTGTAAAAGTATGTGATGATTGTTTACTTTGCATTACAAATAGGTATTGTGTAAAAGTTTTTTTTGCATTGATACAAAAAAACAGTGCAAAATATTTTAGTTTGATCCAGCTAAGTGAGTTCTTTTTTATTTTATGTACCATGCATTGTGTGTGTTTCATCCTAGCGGGTTTAGACTTACAAAATACTAGCTGTTTTTTAAAGGGAGAAAATAGTCTACTTAAGTCACAAGCATGGAAAGTTTTCAATCATTACACAAGCTGAGTTGCTGACATTTATTTGTGGCACACCCGTAGTGTTGAAAAGAAAATATAAGACCTGCATCAGCAACTGAAACCAGTTCACATTTAAATTCAAAATGATACCTACCAAATTTTTGGGGGAAAAAGTATGTAAAAGTTACTTTGAGCTTTGGCTATTTTTTTCTATTGGTAGCTAGTATCTAATGAAAAGGAGTTGTGTCAATTAAATCGGTGGGTGAGATTATCCATCACAAAGTGTATAAGTATTGAAATAGACAGTCTAAAAATATCAACCACCTCCACAAATGTTTTTGAGCTTTACTAAATTTTAAGCAAATGAATCACCTTGGCACTTCACATTTACCGCAATGTATTGTTTTGTCACCACCATTAACATAGCATTGATTTTTTGTTTAAGCTCAATGGTAAGTACATAGACACAGTGCCCTCTATAACTCAAGGAATCCCTCAGCTTGAAGACATCAGATACTGGAATTCAAATTGGCAGACTGTACCAAAGCAGAATCAGCAAGGGCCATATGCTTAACTGCAAAAACCACCACGATCAAGGAAAAATTGATAATAAGTAGAAGCAGACAGATGTCTTTCCATTGTACGTACCATGTCCTTCCTCAACAGCAATAGTTTCAGAGCAGCCCAAGAAAAGCTAAAATTTCTGCTCCATTTAATATACAGTATCCATAAGTAGTTTCAACAGTTGGGAACCTCAAAATCCAGAAAATCATGACAGTGTTGTGGATGAAGTGTTTTCGGAGAAAAACCAAGAATGAAAATAAAGTAACAAGTTGCTGCAGCTGTAACTGTACATTTAAAAGCAGCAAAAGTCTTTGAAAACATTTTTGCATTGTAAAATTGAAACACTAGTGAAATCAGAAACTACTCATTTATTGAAATCAAAGCAGAAAACACCCATAAATTCCCTTTTTGGCACAATAGATACCAAAAAATCTAAACAGGATTTGTCAAATGTTTTATTATCAAAGACACATACAATCAGCACAGCTCAATCATATGATGGACTGAAGGTGCCTTCAACACTCTCTGAGTATGCATTGGCCACCCTCTTTGATAATTCTTCCTCTTATATTTATGAAGGAAATATGGATGACATAACAGATTGGTCATTGAGCGACACTGTTCAGGAAATCAAGACTGAAACATTGGGTCCATACTATCCTAAATCAAAAAATGATTCAAATAATGAAAAAATACAGGGTTTGGAAACACTAATGGCAGATATGGGTGACAAGAGTAATACAAACAAAAATCAAACTAACAACGATGCATGATGCATATGGGGAAGAAGATAATATATCAGTTTTGAGCAACAATTCCAACTCTTTCCAGATAGATCCAAATTTCCAGATTTGCAGTGCATTGTTTCTGGATGCAAACTAAACAATGTCGTAGCAGGGAAAATTTTTTTCACCAGTAGAGGTTGCATTGATTGATTTGATGAAACTGCTGGAGAATCATAAATGTGACCTTGGATTGTTTGACAAAATAATCCAATGGATTGAGCGGTGTATTAATCAACACAAATTGGACTTCTGGAAACAGAAACTTATGAAAAGGGATCTTCTTGTTAGTCCATTGAAGAAAAAGATGAATCTTCAGCATCTCAGACCTATTCAAAAAACTGTTCCACTGTGGAGCAATTCAAACAAACAAAATGCTGAAATTCCACGATCTATCCCTTTGGCTACTGTTCCGGTTTTTGACTTTAAAGTTATGTTGAAATATTTCTTGTCAAATCCAGAATTCATGAAATTGGAATACCTTCTAGATGATTATGATCCGTGGACAGGT
>JALLOT010004389.1:0-10312 GCA_036939595.1 Thalassiosira livingstoniorum | reverse complement strand
TATATATATCTAACAAAATTCACAGTTTGAACAAATATAGATGGGTTTGAAATTTCACATTTTTACTACGCCACCCCCTATTGGTTGGATTCAGAAAATCAGGTAGGCTGACCCAACAGACAGCAAGTTAGAATGTCTTAATCAGGAACATGATCCCTTGTACACCAGCACATCATGTAGATTATGTTGAAATTCTTCTGGGTAAGGATACAAAAACACAGCAAAAGGTGAAATAAGAATATTAGGAAGAGTTCTGTGTTAGCTGGCCTAAGACTAGGTACTCAAATGAGTACCTAAAAATGTGTCATTTACTTAGTTTATTCTGGGACTGTTCTGACAAAGATATGAAAATAATAACTGCATATGTGTGTTCATTGGTGTCTAAGTATCACTTTTGGTAATAGACTATTTTTGACCTCTCTACACCCGATTCTCAGTGTGGCGCAAAAAAATGAAAATTTCCAAAAAAATGTTTTTTGACTACCATAGGTACTCATTAGAGTACCTAGTCATGCCTTCTACAGTGTTTGTGTGGACCCCAGTATGTTTTTTTGACTAGGTATTCAAATGAGTACCTGGAATTAACTAGCAAAATGCAAAATAACTAGTGACATTTATTTTTGTATTGATACCATTGTTGAAGGTTGAATATGGTAAATGCTCCCTTAACCACTGCACACCAACTCATCTCTGGTGTGATTGTGGTTCACTGAATCACTTAAAGATACTTACTTTGATCTTTATTGAGCAGTTTTTCACTCTTGTTTTACTCTGATTTCACTTATATTTGACATTTTTAAAAGGTAGATGTGAGGAAAAAATTAAAAAGTTGTCTAAAAATATATATTTTTTTGGAATAATAATTTTACAGTTTCATTAGATTACATATTGAAAAAATTTCCTGTGTTCACCTGTCACTTTGTTGTCTTGTGGCACAACAACCACTTTTTCCAACACAACGACGACAACAACAATGGCCATTCATGGAGGGCCATTGTTGCACCTGAGTCCATGGCCCAGTAATTCTTGGGCCATGTACTCAATGATCACTTACAACATCATCCCTTTCTGCTTCCATTTGTGGTGCTGATGGCAATCACCATCAGCACAAAAAGTGGAGAAGACTACTTGTATCAGTATCTTCCAGCAATGGCATCAACAGCAATTGGTCACCTCCACAGTGGCAGCAATGGGATCCAAGGCAAATGCCTTGCATTCTATTGATGCTAATTGCATAGGCATTTACTGTGCAGGTTGTCTTAGTTGCAATGGCAACAACCAATGTACCTAAGACTAAGACAATATTTCCAGTTGCCACTGCAAGCTGCCAATGGCAAAGAAATTGCCACAACATGTGCAAGTAATTTTTGTAGATAAAAATAATTATTAGCTAATAATAACCAACCACACTAGTCCAAGTAAGTTAATAAGGCTAGGGTGGTCCAAAAACACATTTATATGGCATGAATCAAATGAAACATGCCGTGACAGCACAAAGATTGTAAAAGCGCCATTGTAGCCATTTTTTACACCTACAGTACTTAAGGTACTGTAGCTTTAGGTAGGTTTTAAGGATCTATCTACCCTTCCAAATACAACAAACTGATGTTGCAGTGATAGATAAGCATTTGCAATAACATCAATTGACTGAACACCTTCCCAACCAAGGACCTTTGTTGTTAACTGGTTGGGAAGGGCTAAACCTGAAGACAAGGCAAAAAATAACCAGGAAGGTGGCAAAATCCATGGTATTCCAATACAGAATGCATTTTTTTCATGGCTCAGCCATTTTGTTGCCACAGTTTGCAATTCCTCCATATATACTTGCTTGTTGAGCTTGAAAATTGATCAGACACCAATTTGATGAGATTGTTTTCATTGCTATTGCTTCAACTGGTCTGATTAGCAATGGGAGAACTGACTTTTGACTAGGTACTCATTTGAGTATCTAATCACAATTTTAGGTACTCATATAAGTACCCAGGCTTGTCAGCATCTAGCATATGTAAGAGCCAATGAAGAACAAAGGATAAAACATTGAATGGTCACTTCCAGATTTAGATAGAATGTTTCAACCACTACCATGATTTGCTTTTTGCTGAAGATACAATTGTGATGGAGAATGCTAGAACAGTACTACTGCAATATGTTGACAAAGTTATGAGTGCCACTCATGGGGATGAATTTGTTGTTGTCCCCCATGAATGCTCAAATGTATTCAGTGCAAGTGTTGCATCATGTGATGGCAATTATGACAATGAAAACGGCACCATATTTATTTGAAAATGCAGAGAATTCCAGGAGTGTGAGCCTTGAGTACTAAGGGATTTAAGGCACAATGATCACAGCCTTGATGTGGTGGGCCAAGTCAATGAATTAAAGCCATGCAAAGAGACAATATCCAGCATTCAATGGCATTGCAAATCAAAACAGCATTTACTCTGACACTCAATTTTCTCTAAGTCAGTGATGGTTACATCAGGAGCAGTTTCATTGGTTGATTGTCACATATTCATAATTTATGACTGGTTGCTAAAAATCACTTTTTTGAGAGGAGAAATTGTCCACATTCAGAGTCATCTGGGAAAATGGCCCTTTCAACAAATTCCAACTCTACCATTTTGCACATTGAAGTTCATAACCTTGGAAATCCTAACAGAAGCTATGGTAGATATAATAGAAATCCCATCCATTAGAACATACGTTCAATAGTTATTGATGGTCTGATGGGAGAGATTTGTGTAGAATGGGATCATTGCAGAGAAACCGCTTGTAATGTCACACGGCTTCTCACAGCTGCATTTTTCATTTTTGAGATGATGATGGCATTGTTGAAATACTTCTGTCATGGCAACATCTGCTGCTTTGTCCTCTGCCCCACCAAAAATACTTCTATCATGTTCATCCCCTATAGATACTGGTTGTACAATATTTGTATGATATGTAGCTGCTTTCTGTTGTCAATATCCTTGATTCTTCTCACCAACAAGCTGTTGCCTTTGTGATCATCTTGAAACTTGAAATTTGAAATGTGGTGCTACCCCAAAAAAGCATCAACCTTTTCATCTCACCATGATTGGCTGCCCTCACTCAAACATCGCTTCCATGCATGTTGCCCCTCCACTTTCCAAGCAACAGATGATTGTCATGTTGATCAGTAAATAATCTTACCAGATAAACAGTTCTCTTCTCTTTTAAATGTCAAAATTTTTTTTGCTCATTGATGTTGCACCTCACCCCTAGCCCCCCATGTTGAACATTACAGCAGAATGTTAGAGGGGACTGCTAATGTTGGAAGATGAAATGTAATATTGTGCTTTGTCTCAGCTGTGCCAAACTGATGTTTCTTTTCTTTCCAGCTTGACCAAAAGTAGATCTGCAACATAGAGTTTATGCACTAATTTGTAGATTATCATGCTATATTGAAGAGATCCAATGTACATCTTTATTCAATTAAGTTACATTTGGTTGCTGTTTTTGAGGAGGCTTAGAGCTCACACTAATTGTATGTTGTCATGATATATTATGATATTGCACTGACTGGCTGACCGCATACTTACATTCTTCTGAAGAAGAGCAGGAGATAATCACCAATGGATTTGAAAAACCAAGACAGTGAAGAGAATCCCAAACAAGACAGTACAAAAGGCAAAGGGAGAAGAAGGATGATATTTGAGTTTTGTCTGCTATCTTCACCACTGTGTACCATCCAAACTTTAGTTTCAAGGCTGATTGTTGTCAAGGTAAGCTTCTTGCTTGCTGTCATATTTTCTTTTAACAATTGTAAGATTTGGTGATTGAGTGTGGAAATTGTAGACATTATTTGAACACTGAACCAAACTTCAATTTTTTATTTTCATAGCAAAAATCTCCCATTTTCAGTCAACAATTTTATTTTTTGTCTGTTTGTACAAATTCAAATGTTTTGGTTTTAGATATTATTTGGAAAAATCACAGAAAATTAAAATCAAAGAAGAACAAGGTGTCATCATACAGAGCTGTAAAACAGGATTTAGTATGGAAAGGAGGACAATGATATTAATAAAGTTTAATTTGTTATTTGGAAATTAATTATTTACTAGCTTCAAGTACTATCACAACACATATGATATTGTAAAAGTAATTAAGAGCATTGATGATTAGGCATAAACTGGCGTGGACTCAAGGGTACAAAAACTGTGATGATTTTGCTAAAAAATTTGCTCAGTACATCAGGGGTAGAAAATTTACAATAAAGCAAGAGATAAACTCAAAACCACCATCAAGCCTGCCATTATATGGCAGGATGTCCAAATTTGTTGAATGAAAACTGTAAGAACTTTCAGATGTAAAATTTTATGGTGGAGCACAAGAAAATTATTGAAAACACCAAACTCAATCAAAAGGGTACAATACTACATTTTTCAGCCACAAATTCTTCAACATTCAAAAAGAATATTTCTTTGTGTGTAGGAATCTTATTGTGGGAATGAGTACTACCATGTTTTCTAGTCATTTGGTTTTTGAAATGTGTGAGCACCATCTGTAGATGTCATGGATTCTTCAACATTCCAAAAGAATCTTTTTTTAGATAAAGGCCTAAAATAAATAAATTAGTACTAAAAAGGATGAATAATTTTGTGGCATCTACAAAGCACCCCCTCTCATCAATAAATCAAATGACTTGAAAAATCTAGTAAATTACCATAACAAGAGATTTGGGACACAACATATTACAATTATTAGCTGGGTTTGGTTACAAGAAAAAGCAAACCATGTCAAAAAACTGGACATGAATCAAACAGGGTAAGTTTTAAAATTGAACCTACCTGATTCACTTCCACCAAAACATTAAAAGATTTAGTACAAAGTTAATTAATTCCTAACAAAAAGTGTGTGCCTTATATGTGCAATTCATGTTTAAGTAGTAATGAGAAAGGTTTGAATAGAGGATACTTTATTTTTTACATTCTATTTTTCAATGGGAAAAGAAAAAGATAGAAGAAATTAAGATCATGAAATAATAAAATAAGTTTTTTTGTAACAGATATTAAAAAAATATTGGGAGTCACTTAGATATGGAACTATCATTTATCACAAGTCAAGATTACCTTGCTTGAGAGATGATCTTAAAGCAGTTTTTATTACCATACTTAAGTATAATAGAAAGAAAATGTTTCACCAAGAATAGTCCTATGTAGGTAGCTTTTCTGTGTCACTGCAGTACAGTAGGTATTGTGAAAGTTAACTATCTACTTAGAAAATAACAGTCTGTTTTACCACTTTCTGGAGGATTATTTGAGACCTCCACAACTTTTTTGTTGAATCCAGTTTGTCAATACCTTTGCTTCAGTAGAAGCTAATCACTGGAAAATCTACAACACTAGTAGATTCACATGCAATGAACTACTAGAAATATTTAAAATCAGTCAGTAACTTTCTTACTGTCACCACCAATGGTTGAAGTTAGTGCTTTTTTTGCTCTAAATCCATGTTTTAATAGTTATACATCTGATTATAACCCAACCATCACCATAAGCTGTCTAAAGTTAAACAAAAGATCTCTAAATTATATTTTGAAGAAACATGTTAAATTTTATCTTGAAATTGAAATATATCTCAATCAGTGCCTTTTTCAAAAAAAAATAATTTTTTGTCATTTCTAAAAAAAAATCAAAAACAAATGTATACACTCCTTACTCAAAAACACTTATCTAAACAAAAAATATGATCGTTGAACCTAAAAACAATTCCAGAAAATTTCAGGAGCATCTATTTAGCTAAAATGAAAACAAAACTTATTTATTTCATTTTAATGCTAATGAAAGGAATGGCTACTTGCATGTTATGAATGATAATAAAGTAAAATTATCAATATTTTCTATAGCAACAATCAAGGTTAACAAAATGATTTATGCATTTATCAAAATAAATACAAAAAAATAATATGAACAGTCTTTAACAAAAATTCAGTAAAAATATTGAATTCCAAACGAAAAATCAGTATCAGAAGCAACAACTTTTTACTTCTTTTTTTGTAGCTAATTGGGATTCAATTTTTTAATCCTCACAATATTTCTAAAGAAATCATTCAGGCTGTTAATAATTAACATAATTTAAGAAAATATATGGAGCATCATTTTTAGTGTTCAACTCCTAAATTTATTTTTAGAAAACACTTGATAAGTAGATTTACAGCATTGAAAATTTTTGGACCAATAAAAATTTCAAATATATCAAATAGGAATAAGTAATAGTCTTACTTAGTGTGATTATTCATTTTTCATCAATGCTCTAATGATATCAACAGCTCTTTCATTTATAAAATATGAAGTAACATAAAATTATCTTTGAATGGTAAGTATTCACAAACATATTATTAAAAAGAAACAATCTTTTGTGAAGTAACACCTTGATGTACAAGCCTCAACACCATATCACATTCTTTACATGCTAAATTACATGCTAATTTACTGTAAAAATTAAGTATCAATATCAATGAGTGTCAATATTTATGAAAGTACTATGAGTGTTAAGTAATTAAAGGCTCTATTGAGTTGTGTGACAATTACAGTTGTGCAGTTACATGTAGGTGAGAGAGGCTTTGGCTTCTGGCCTGCCACAGATATTATTGCTGTCACCTTTAGTAAGTAATAGTTGGTTGCATGGTCAAAGGAGATTATTGTAAATATATTACATACCTCTATCTACCTTCTACGTGATTTTCTGATAAAAATATTTTTTAGTATGTTGTACAAGTATTTAACTATTTAGATACCCAAAATCAAGTAGATCTATGTCAGGAATTATCTGGGAACTACAGCCATTTCAGGCCCTAGGAAAATCATTAGTAGCTCAAAATTTTGTTTTCACACTCTAGAGTTCCAACATTCTGAGATTGCAAGGCATGCATTTTCACATTCCAAGCCCCTAGACCTACCTATCTAGTATTAAATAATATTTTTAATGACTTACTGTTCCAAACAAATGATACAGCCTCACATCGAAAAAGATAAACATCAACTTGTCAGACTGAACATTGCAAGAAAATCTGCAAAACTGTAGATAACCTACAGTACATAAAATGAATTATTTTGTATGTCACAGTGATAAATTTTAAATTTTGACCCTATGAGCTAAAAAATTCACTTAAAATTCAGCAGGTTGATGGATCAATTCTGTTCTTGATACATCCAAGTACTCAGATTTTTGCATGTAGGATAACTTTTTTATGGGGAGTAAATCATCTTTTTGAGCTGTATCCAAAAAACTGGTTTTGATTATAACTGCATTTGAACCATGAACATGAATGGAAGACATTTTTTGTTCTCATTTATTTGGTCCTTCGCATTTTTTTTTCATCAAATAATTTTTCAAAGTATCCCATTTTTTATTTTTCATGGTGGTCAGTGGTTTTGTCCAGCTAAATAAATTTGAGAAATTTTTGATTCTTTAAATTGTATCAGAAATAGTCACTTATGATGTCATATGATGTCATGTAAATGGTGTATGGTAATATTTTTACAAAAAATGTTTTGTACATTAGTGGTCATTAATTGTAGTAAGGTCACTCCCTGATTTGAACTTTAACTCAAACAATACACAGATTTTATGCTCTCTTTAAATAAAAAAATAATTTTTAAAATATTTATTGGGTGTTTGTTGTAACAGAGCACTAGATCTGACCAAAACAATAACCTTGAAATGAAATATTTAAGTTTTTGAAAGGAGTACAAAATACGTGCTTTGCTTGATCAAAACTTAAGTGATTGTCAAGTTTTGTAAAATCTGTATATGTTTCTACCAACTATCCTGTGTTTTTCTACCTTAGGGATCAAGTACTTCTATGAACATAAAATAGAGTATTAATGATTGTAATGAATGATAATTATTAAAATTTTTATTGACATTTCTATCCATGTCCTGTACCAACTTTTACACTATTGAATCAGGAATCACCATTCAGTAAGGTTCAGTTGGATCAGTTAATACTGCCCCTTTCAAATGAGGAATGAATACAAAAAATATATGAAATTATACTTTTTGAACAATATAAAAAAATAATTTTCAAAACACTGATACACATACAACCATCCTAAATAGTCAGGTTTACGGGTTGAGAGTGTAGAAATGTGCATTCAGTAGTACTCTCAGAGTGTTGGCATTCTGAAGTGTAAAAAGTACTCAATAGCTCAAGCAACACATATAGAATGGATATGTTGATTGTGAATCATGATTTCTTTGCCATTACATATCTTGATTGCCCAAAAAAAAACAATATAATCCATGTTTGGTGTCCAAATAGAAAATGACAAAGAAATACCATTTTTTACATAGTTTTTGTCCCACTTTTCATAAATGATGGCACACTTCTCAATAATGTTTGAAAATGTCTGTATACATAAGGAACATATTGACAGGATTCTATGTAACACTCTTGAGTATGGCATATTTTTTGGTTGAATACCTAAACAAATCATATCTAAGGGAGATTTAGGAGTTGTTGGATATCTGAGCTTTCTGAAGTATGTCATGTGTTGGTGATGAAAAAATGATATGTTTGTCAAATTTTGTGTCAAAGATGGGATCTGCTTACAGAGATCCAATTCTTTACTTAAAAGTTCAAAAAAAATCATTATTATTTTCAAAGTGAGTGATACTGATTGATAGTATAATTTTTCCTACATAAAACATTTTGACACAATCATCATAACTTCCTCTACAAAATAATAAAGTAGGCTTATTTTTTTATGATTTTTAGGTGTGGCTTGAAATTCATGCAATCCTGTTATGTATGCACAATAGGTTTAATTCTGTTCAAATATGTCTGAAAATATGTTAAATTTGGTAGGTAAGGACCAGGGTTATACAAATCATAATAAGATAATGATGATTAAACAGAAATTTTAAGTACATTTGGTTAGTCCATTTGGATGGTTCTACGTGGGACAGACTCTCCTAACTTTTGCCAAATCATAATAAGATATTGTACCTTGGTTGTAGATAGACCCATAGTAATGTCAGCACTTTACAAATATTGGCACAGCCTCAAAAGGGGCTAGAAAATGTCCCCTCACTTAAAACCATAATGTATGTACAGACAAGAGTTATGTAAAATACAGTAGCATAACTGATACAAAAAAGCTACATCTGAAAAATGAGTAAATCTTTAACAAAATCTCATCAACATGACAATTTGGTAGAAAATATCATGCCAATGGATAAGAGTGAAATAATAAGAGCTAGAAGCAAGTCATGTTGAATGTATGAAAATTAACAAAGAAGCAAAAAAGATCTACATACTTGGTTTTTTGTTAGGCAAAAACAACTCCAAAAGCCCATTTCTGACTCAAAAAACATTCATTTGTCTCTCAAATTAAGAGTTGCTTTAAACATTAACTTTTTTCATAATGCGGCTATGTAATTGGGGTGTTTAACCTTTTTGTTGGTTGAAGGCAAGAATTTTTAATCCAAACCAAATTATGTGCTGCATTACGCAGCCATTACACAAAAAATAGGGGTACTCACAGCATTCTATTTTTTGCATAATGACTGAGTAATTGGTTGGTCTGGACCAGGAAAAAAATAATACAGCCCCATTATGCATCCCCAAGACACAATTACTTAATGTTCAAAATGTATCTAGGATCTACTCTTTTTAGGCTTACAATTGGTCATTGGTACAATATCGAAATAGTTGAATCCAAACTTCCCTTAGAAGTTGTGAGCTGATATGCTTTTGCTCCCAAAAAGCATGTCCATCCTGTCTGAGAAATGTGTCCAAGAGATGTCACAGAACTATCAGGTGCATATAATATGACCATACCTACTCTTACAATACAAGTTGGACATTGTTTGATTGACTAAGGAGATGGATTCATGGTTACTTTTCACCAGACATGACTTACCACTATTCAAACTGTCCATCAAAATGCACAACTAGCCAGTTGCCCATCTCATTTGATATTAAAACACAATCTTGTACAGGAAACAAAAAGTTTTTTTTTAGACATTTAACCAGCATTTGATATTGTTCATAACATGTAGGCCCAAGATTCATATTTCTTGAGGTGCAGGGTGCAATCAATAGATGCATAGATTAATACTCTCTTGAAGACTCCAGATATAGCTTTTTATTTAAAATGTGGAATAAATAGAATATGGTGTGTTCAAAGCTCAAATAGTGTTCAAAGAATCAACATATGCATGTTACGATCCCTCCCAAAATAAAAAATATTGCATGAAATCACATTATTTTTCAAAAATACCTCTCAAACTGGAGGGTACCGCTAATGGATTATTTTTTTGGCGAATTCTGTGTTTTTTAATCGCT
>JALLOT010004388.1:0-10310 GCA_036939595.1 Thalassiosira livingstoniorum | reverse complement strand
GCATGCTGGAAGTGTTCAAAGTTGGTTGATTGTTACATGATGCCTTCCGGACTGCCAAAAATGGGAACGTCAACTTTAATGAACAATGGTTTTGGTTGGAGGTTGGATGTTTCTGGTTGTTTTTTTTTAGAGGACAAACAAGAATTTCTAATCATTGTGGTGGTCATGATGGGTGCATCGGTGGTAATGGAAGTTGGTTGGTTGTTGCGTGACACCTGACGGACTGCGACAATGGGTTGACCTAGAAATCCAACGTTTTTGATTGAAGATTGGGCGTTCCTTGAAGCTCCTCAATTGTTTTCTACCCAACAGTATAAAAAGAAATCAATTCATTTGATGAGGTGGAGGCAATCATGGCAGATGCTTTGGAGGGATCCAATGAGTATTCCAAGACCACTCTTTGTGGCACAACTGGTTGAAACAACATGGGTATTAGTTGGTCAATGGTTGGCAAAATGATGATTCTGGTTTTGTTGTTGCGGTGAGATAGGAAGCTGCAACAGTGATTGGTGGCTGTTTGATGTATTGATGTTGACGCTGAATCAATTGCTTGTCAGCACCATCTCTAGAGTACCTATTTCTGATGGATTTGTTGTGCTGAACACAGATTGTGGCAGTGAATAAATAAGATCTAACGCATCATCAAGAATGTGGAACATAATTTTCAAAGGAATTCAATCAACAAATATTTTAAAACCTATGTGTAGTTGTATGTACATCATACACACTCTAGTTTTTCTTAATTTTTGTGTTGCAATCTGTTATCTTTCAGAGTGCCTATTTTGGTGTTCCAAAACTGCTATCATGGGGTGCCATATTTTTTTAAGTACATAAGGTACATACCCTATGTTGTATTTAGGTAGAAAACATAGAAAATGAAAAATGCAAAATACAAGTTATCCACATCCCATTTTCATTTTCAGCATGTCAATAGGATACTATTGCATATGATAACCTTTATCATTGGTCTAATATTGGTGTGATTCTACATTTGGGGCTTTTCCAGGGAGGCTGACCCAGCAGACAGCCTACTGATAATTTTAATAAGTAAGGTAGTACCTTGCCTACCTACTGTGCAGCTGGTTGTTGAGGCTGTTGTCGTGTCATTGGTGCTGCAGGTTCATATTAAATATATACTACTAAGTAGCAGTAATACTATATTGTTTCCACATAGAAATATGAATATATATTTTTGCCAACGGTATTCATGGTATGTACTCACCACTATTTTTAATACACATACAATATCAATTAATTTTCCTATGTACTCTATATTACATTCCATTACACACACAAATTTCATTGGTAGGGATGTAGGTAGATTCAATTATTACCTATCTAAGTATCAAACAAACCTACCTTTCATTGTAATAAACAATAAATTTACTAATGAAATTAGATCCATACAATCCAGTTCAATCCACATTACGATCTGTATGATCCAGTTCAATCCACATTACAATCTATGCAATCCACATTATGATCCATGCAATCCACATTATGATCCGTGCTCCGTGCAATCCACATTACAATCCATGGGTAGTAATGTGGATTGAATGTTGATCTGTGCCATTGGTAATTTTGGAGACAAAAATATTGATCATTTTATGTGAAAATTATTATACGCAAAATCGCTTGCAAATATTTTTCCAAAATAAATAAAAATCTCCAAAAAATAATCCTGTAGCAGTACCTTCCTGGAGAGGTTGGTATCAGTTGAGAGCATAGGGTTGGAGATAATGTTTGTCAGGTAAGTAGGTAGTGTTGTATGACAAACTAAACACATTGTCACTGATCACTTACTTGACATGCCTTCTCTTCACCCCCCCTCCCCCAGATGCACAAAAGAATATCTGCAAGCCCTGACCACTCTTCACAGCAAGTCCATTGCTATTAGCAATGGTAAGTGATTGTTGAATTATCATCGCCTTCGCATCTAATCAGGTTCTGCCTTTTTAACTCTCTTTGTTGCATTCCCGTTTTCCTAGTCTAAAAAAATCAGATAAAGACAGTGATCAGTTTTTGTCTGATTAGTAACATTTTCACAATCAACTGCCCAGATCTTACTTGATACTGCTTGAAAATTGAATTGCAAAAACAGCAAACATAAACACCAAATAGCAAATGACCTCAATGTCCTCAACAAATGCCAAAATGCAATTTGAAGCAAAACACTAATTTGACACAAAGCTAAACCTCCTTGGAGAATGGCTTGTCTGGATTGAAGAAGTGCTGCAGGAGCAAGAACAGCAATGGCAGTTGGTGTCTAAGTTTCACCATCATTTTTGGAGGAGCTTCCAAATGAAGGCCATAGTTGCTATGGTGATTATTATGGTGTCACTATCACTATAGAAGTGGCTACAATGATAACAACAATTACAATAGCAGCATGAATGATGACTATGGCAATGACCACAAAACAAATGGAATCAATGGCAAACTTGGTAGAGATAGCAAGGGCACTGAGCACAACAACACTACCATTCATACTCATACTCATACTGTAGACATCCAACACAATGAACAACATAAAGATGCCAACCGATAACCACATGGGCCACAAATATTCACCCCCTTAAAAAGCTTTGCAAACAAGACCTCATCATCATCAACATACATCTGCTATAACTCAGATATTTTTTTAATGCCTTGCATTTTTATTTCTTTGGGAGCCAATCAAATCATTAAATCTTTAGCACATGTTCAAACTACTATGTTTTTGTACTGATTAATGGGAATTTCAATGCATGAAAAATAAATTTAACTCAATTAAAAAAAACAACTTCTTTAACTAATGCCTTACTTGAACAATGAATTACCATACTCAAAAATTTTGCATTTGAGTAAGAAGTATTTGAGTGGGATTAGGTGTTGTGCCATATAGATAATTCATAATTTTTTCTGTGGATACCAACATCATATGTACCAGTAAGTATATACATAGAAGTACTGCAGGATACCCCAGAGTATGAGTCACTAGTCAAACAACACAGATTTGCTTCTTTGACCACCCTAAAGGTGGATTCAAATGTTATGACCTAAGTGAGAGTTTCCTTCCACCCTGAAAAAAAAATATATTGACCTTAAAATTGAATTTTGAGCAAGAAAAATCATGATTTATCTGCACTCCCTACCATTGCATTGCAAAAGTGATTGTTGTTCCACTAGAGTGATGGTTGAACATGAGATTTTTTTCAATCTGTAATCTAACAAAAATGTAAAACCATTATCTGAAAAAATAATATTTGAATTTTCTCTTGCATCTACCTATTAAAAATGTCAAAGGTGAGCGAAATAAGAGTGAAAAAACAAGTGACAAACTTCTCCATAAAAAACAAAGTAAGCATATTTAAATGGATATCAGTGAACCACAATAAAACCAGTAATTAGTTGGTATACAGTGATTGAGGGTGCAATACCCGTATTTGATCTTAAAGAACAATGAAATCAACACACAATAGCTGTCACTACCAGTAGTTGTGTGAAAGGCAGCCAAATTTTTTTGAACCCTAATTACAGTCAATTCTGTAGTAGAAATCAATTATTTGGACCATAGGTTAAAGTAGGTACGTATTAAAAATTTTGACATTTCATGGAGGGTTCAAATTTTTCTGCTCGAAGTCACCAATGCCGCGGATAAATTCATCCTGACTTATGTCAAAGATGAATTCAAACCAGCCGGACAGCAGCCACAACGCAAGAAGCCTACGCAGACAATCGGTCATTTCAAACTTGTGCCAAAGGCATGGGCGGAAGCAACGGATCCGGGGAGAGATGTGGCCTACCCAGTGGATACCATGGCAACCCTCCATTTGAACCTCTCGCGCGCATTCTACAACAACTACTACAAGACCCTCCCCAATGTATCGGTAAAGGCAGCGTACATCGACCTGGACATCCCCTTCTGCAATGCAATTGGGCCAAATACCATTGGAATTTTGGGCAACTTCAATGGAGCTTACTTCAAGGACATGGGTACGATGGGCTTTCGGGAAATGTGCCGGGAACTCATTAAGAATTGCAAGAAACACCACGGCATCAATGAATCCAATGGGAAGATGGCGGTGGACCTTCCCACACCAATTGAACTCGCGAACCACGTGTCCCTCAAAAAATATCACTTCACCCCTGAATCAGAAAAAAATCGATTTGACTCCATCGGCGTCCTCACCAGTGATAGCAGTGAGGGGGTTGACTACATGTTCTACCTTTGTCATCAGGCGTGTGATCCGAATGGCGGCTACGCGACGATTCGACTATTCCCTCACATCCCGTTCAAGCTAATTCCACTTCCACCATCACCAGATGCGGCGGCCAAGGCAAAGGTTGAGCAGACAATTTTTGACCTCTCCACTGACTTTCACAAAAATCACACGGTTATTGTACTCACAAACATCAGCGTACTACTACATGAGTCGGATGAGATCAAAGCAGCGCTGTACGATGATCCCACCATCCTCCCCCAGGACAAACCGCGCACAGTCGTCAAAGGTTGGCTCGGCTCCATCCCAAAATTCATCAACCCGGATCATAAAGGCTACATTGACTACCTTGCGGTGTTTGAGAACGTGCCTCTTACCTCCCAGTACAATGAGCCCCTCATCAAGAATATCTTGTTCACTAATTTCCCGCCACTCAAACCGCCACTGTCTCACTCATCGTCAAGTGTTGCAGAACGTCATTCAAGCTCGTCGTCACCGGCCACTACTCCATCACCGACGCAGCCATCACTCCCGGGCACATCACCTGCAGACAGGGCCATGCAATTCCGAATGAACATCGAAGAGAGGCTGCGCTACACCACCATAGCTCACAGCACCCCTCGTCGCGCATCTCCTACAATGTACCAGAATTCATCACCACCGGGGAGAGGCAGCAGTGGTGGTCGCAGCAACAAGGGACGTGGCAATGGAGGCCGTGGACCCCGCCTCACGGGAGGCCAGGGGAAATACCCGTATTATGCCGTGGCCACCTATGACGGAACAATTGCCGATGGAGTCTATGTCCCATGGCCTGCAGCGGAGTATGTGGGCAAATGGATGGAAAATGTGGGATACAGCGTCAGATACAAGGGCTTCTTCAACATGTCGGATGCAACAGCCTACATCCTCTCCGTCAACCCCGGATTTGACACAACAAAACCTACTCAGTACTCGGTCTCTGCGGATGTCCTCGCCTTCATGCTGTCCATTGGCGCCAAGCCACCTCCAGCATCAGTGGCAGCTGCTAGCTCTGCAGCGCTCAGCCTCCCTCTCTCCTCCTACACCGCCAACTGGACAACACCCACCAGCACCTACAGCTATGGCCATGCACACCTGCCACCCACAACTCCGGCTACTGGCACTTCCACCCCATTGCATCATCTCTACCCCCCATTGCCATCATCCACCCCTGTTGACTCCGGGTTAAAGCTCAAATTCGACGAAATCCCTGCAATTGATGGAACCGAGGAAATGCCAATCGACATTGACGACGCCGCCGAACCTCCACTAAAGAAAGCTGCGACCGCTCCTACCACCGATTTACCAACACCAGCACACGCTGCCGCATCCTCGACTTCTGCAGACACGGACATGCAACAAACCTATGTGGATCCGCCTGCAAATGACAGCGCCAAAGCGAGTGATATGGCCGTTGATAACAATTCAAGCGGGTCTAAGCGGGAAATGCCACGTGGGAACGTTACTAACACTCTCTGGGTCCAACTCTGCCTCAGCCAAACATTCGAAGTGGAAGATATCTACAAAATCATCAATGGCATTGCTGGAGTCTCGGAGGAGCACATCTTGGACATCCGTCTCCATACCCTCTCCAAGGAAAAGTTGCTGGCACGCATCCAATTAGCCACTGTCGCGTTGGCCACACAGGTCTTTGACAAATTCTCCGCCACCAAGAGCCCAGGAGTCAAGAGCGAACCGGAATACAGCTCTGCACCTCCGCCATTCCTCGAACCAATCGACTATGAATTCGAATTCCAAGAGACGGACGACGGGTTCCAAGCAACATGCCCTATCAAATCCTGTGGCATGCATGTCCCTGGGGCCAGATCCTTCTGGGAGGCAACGGACTACGAGCAGCACATCGTCAAATACCACAAGCCCATCCTGGATTTGCTACCTGACGGCCACCTTGCCCACATGCGCTTTCGCAAATGCCGAAACTGCGACGCATATGCTTTCGGGGAAACGCGCTTCAATGACCACAAACTCTGGTGTCCTAGTAGTCGGCGAGCACGGCCCAGCACCCATGCCGGTATGTCTGTTGAAGAGGGGGCAGACATGGGTAAAGCTCTGAAGGAATCCTTACGCAGCGCCACACCCTCAACACCACAATTTGATCCAGCAACTGACCCCAAATTCGAAGTAGCACGTCAACGTTGCCCCGCCAACAGGCTCCAGGACCTGTTGGCCCAGTTAACCCCAGACACCACCCGAGCCGAGGCACGTCAAATAGCCAACCGCTTGGAGGATGAAGAAGAGAATGTCCACAATGAAAAGTGAGGCCTTTATTTGTCCAGTGGTGAACTGTGAACACCACCAAGTCGGTAAGCGTCCGGAACATAAGCACCGTAACTTCATTAAAAGTCATCTTACCCAACATCATCAAACAAATCTACATTTAGCCGACCTAGAGTATTGTCAACATATCAATTTACATTTATGTCCCATTTGTCCAAACCACGTCTGTGACTCTGCATCAAAATTAGCTACACATATGAGAAAACAACATAAGCATCAACGCCACGAATCAAATATCCAACTTTGCCATCAGTACCTGCAGGATCCGTCGTCCTCCTTCTCGTCCCAATGGGATAGTGCATTGGAGTTCATCCACCGTCATGCCGCACCCTCGCCTCCTGACTTCAGAGCTGGTATCATGGAAAAAGCCAGCAACTACCTTGTGGAAGAATTTGCATCCATCGTCGCCGATACCATGGAAGCCAGCAATCATGCTTCACGCACCTATGTCGGAGTCCCCACCCACCAATGGAACTCGGAAAGTTACCCGTTCGAATGGATTGTATCCAATGCCGAAAGCTTGGTCTTTGCGCTGAAACCAACCTACCTCACAGAATCCATCGACAACTGCGTGAAGCGGCGCCTCAACATGCTTAGAGCAGGACTCATCAGCTTCCTCCACAGTGAGGCGCATGGCATCCGTAGCCGTCCTCCAGCCGCCCTTAACCTCAACCCAACTGACAAATCTGCCCAAGAAGCCGCCGACTGCGACAACTGGAAATCTGCCTACGCCAGAATCATCAAAGCGCAAAAAAGGGCCGTCATCACTGAAGACCTCCTCCCGCACGTCCAAGCAACCTACGTAGACAAACTCCCTCCTCTCTCTCCGCCCGACTCCACCACCCCATCATATCCAACACCAGCACCCACCCATGATGATGACATCCCTGGCGACATCATCAAGTCTATCAAACACCAAAACAAAGGCCGAGGAAAGGGTGCAACTTGCGACTCACTGGACATTTTCATCCTCCTCGTCAAACGCCAATCAAGCCGTATCAATCGAATCATCCGACTTTTCTTCCGCCGCATCTACAATGGTCATGTACACCCACTTATCCAAGCCTATCTCACCAACACTTACCTGTTCTGCCTCCACAAAGACGAAGATGACCCCACCAAGCTCCGCCCATTGGGAATTCCCTCCGCCATCAGACGCATCATCTGCAACCACCTAGCTCACACCTATCGCCACCAATTTGCCAAACATCTCCTGCCTTACAACTTCGCCATTGGCATCGACAATGGCATGGACTTCGTGGTTCGTGCCACACAACTGGGCATTGAACGCTATATTACCAAACCTCAGCAACATGGGAAAACTCCGTCAAGATGCTTCATTTCGCTGGACATCAAAAATATGTTCAACAGCATCTCACGCGAAAAGATTCTTCACATCATCAAGTCCAAATACCCAGCCCTCCTCCCACTCATCCACATCCTCTACTATTCCAGCAACAGTGTATATTTCAAAAAGTCCAATGGAGAGTGGGGCATTATTGACATGCTGGAAGGGGTCAACCAAGGCTGCCCACTCTCCTCCATCCTAGCAGCATTAGTCCTCCATGAAATCCTCCATCCCATCCACATCCAACTCCAACAACGCGCAGCGGCTCGTCACATTGCACATGCAGCCAATGATGATACCTTTGGTGGTGAGTCCATTCCCATGGCATACATTGACGATTGCGGCATCTTCCTTGTGCATGAGGATGCTCTATTCTTCCTCCAAGAATTCGAGCGACGCGGCCATCTCTTGGGCTGCGAACTCAACGCCTCCAAAACCAGAATCCTCACCTCCACTGACGGCACCTCCTCCCTTACCGCCATCGCCAACACATACGGTTCAGCCACCGCCAACTCCCTTCAACAAGCCATCAACAAGTACTCCATTGCACCATCTACCGACGCCTCCAACCCAGACCCATCCCCACTTGAAATCACAACGGGGCTCCGTCTTCTAGGGCAACCAGTGGGATCACGAACCTTCGCCATAGAGTTCTTCCGGCAGAGTCTTGCCACCGCCCAAGAAAATGCAACCTCACTCCTGTCATCCATTTCTGACCTCCAAACTGCTACCCGACTATTTGCCATGTGCACCCTTCACAAACTCCCTCACCTCCTTGCCTCCGAAGTACTCTATTGTCACTCACCCACCACCCATGAATGCTGGGACAACTGGACCGGTCCGCTCGCTACGGGCAGTGATCAACTAGTGAGTAGTTTCCTCTCCACCATCGCCAATGTCTCTGATCTCCCACTCCATTCCCACCTCATCGCCTACATGTCCGTGGCCGACGGCGGCCTCGGTCTCATGGATGCCCAATCGCGTGCCATCCCAGACTTCGTGATTTCCATGTGCATGGCAACCAGGTTCGCCACCCATGGGATCCACCTCCGCACCACTGACTCCGACATACACCTCCCAGAATCGCTTTGCTCCCTTTTTCACCTCTCCACCAACCCCAATTCCAACATCCTATCTACCTTCTGCACCTTACTCCCAGACATCATCCTCCACGGCACTCCTTCTACTTGCCACGATGCCTACGACCACCTCATGCACTACTCCTCGGCCAAAAGCACCAGAGACCGCCTCAGAAAGGTCGCCAGCTCACACCGCAAAGACCGTCTTGTCCCCGCAGCACCACCTGATCTCCTTGACGAACTCGACGACATCCTTCTTGAACACACCTCCATGCCCCTCATTGCCATGTCCAGAAGTGATGAAACAAACCGTCAGCACAACGACACCTTCATCACCAATCTCCGCCGCAAGCTCCACCTGCCACTCTTCCCGCCAGACCAACTGCCCACCTGCATCTGCGGCTGTGTGATAGATCAGCACGCCCGTCACATCTTTAGCTGTCGTCACGTCTCCAAGCTCATCACCCATAACCGCATCCGTAATGCCATCCCAGCACCATTGCATCTCATTCTCACCACTGCTGGACTCATCTCACCCAACACATGCATCGAAATTGAAGCCACCAACGAAGTCCCAGGACACCCGCGCCTTCGTCCAGGAGACATCTCTTACCACACAACTCCTGACCCACGACACCCGGATTCATTGAGATGCAAGGCATCCAAAATCCTCATCGATGTCACCGTCACTCAGCCCCACTCACTCACCCGACTTCCAATTGATGTCATTAATAATCCATCGGCCTATGCCGCGAGACATCTGGAGGAAAAGGAGAGGAAGAAGTTGGCACGAGCAGGCGATACTAATAACATCTCCCAGTGCACCATCTCCGGTGACAACATAATACGCCAGCTCCTCCTCCGCAACAAGTACCTCCTTCCGCTCGCAGTAAGTCCATTAGGCCGATGGGGCCCACTCTTCCAGTACTATCTATTTGGTGGAAAACCACCAAAACCCTATGCACCTTTTCGTTCTACCCGTGCCGCCGCCAGAGACATGTACTCCGCAATCACATCCACTGACACCCACCACGGTATCCTCAACATCGCAGATACCGCGTGGCAACGACAAAAACCTTCCCACCAATACTTCTTTGGCGGATCCTACACATCACCAACTCCCAGCAAATACTTCATTGGCAAGCTTGGCCTCGCCATCACCACCGCACTTGCACTGCACATTCGGGATGCAAAAATGGGCAAGCTCACTGCACGTGATCCTTCCCTTCCAGACGACGACGAGGACGACTTTTTCAGCTTTGAGGCATACGACAACATTCAACCGTCAGCCTCGCATGTTCCTCCAACTGCCCCACCTCCCGGTTTTGCAAACTTGCCTGCTTCTCCATTGCCTGTTGCTCACAA
>JALLOT010004387.1:0-10308 GCA_036939595.1 Thalassiosira livingstoniorum | reverse complement strand
TCATGCTTGCAGATTGACAATATTGGCAGTGTTTGGTGGGGACTTCCACAACCATTGAAACTGTTGTATTTCAGGTTGGCATCATTGTTCGTGGGAAATGGAGGCGCTGCGCCAAAATTCTGAGCTTTTGCAGAAAAAGCTCAGCCCATATGCCGCATCTGCACTTCAAACTGAAACTGTGCATTCAGCCACAGTTACTCAATGCACAGTTTTAATTTGAACACTACTAATCCAGTATTGAATGAGCTATTGCTGCAAAAGTGTCACCAGCAGTAAGCAAATTTCCAAAACAGTAAATGTGAATGACGACCATTTTCGGAGACGGCTGAAGCCGGATCGAGGCAGGGTTGAAACAAAATTAGCGATAGGGTCCAAAAAAAGGAGTCCCGTGAAAATAATATTATTTTTTGGCAAAGAAATATGATAGTTTCTGGAGCCCCTATTATTTTGTGTTTTTTGACAATAAAAATAAAAGTTTTTCAGGGTATCTGATAGAATACTGGGGTTCTACAAATCAAAAATCTATTGTTCAAGTTCAAGGGATGTGACAGTATTGTTCTAATGTCCATTTCTTGTGTCAAGTCAGTGTTTATTTCAATTTGTTTGTTGTAAACTGTATTTGGAATACAATGCTTTTTGCAAAGACTATCAGAAAAAGATGAACAATTGACTCTTCCAATGAAGATGAGAGTCATGCGAGCTAGTTATTTGACATTTCTTTTGAGAATGCATGTGTTGGACAGTTTCCTTTTTCTATTTTGATTCCATCATTCAATTTGTACTTGGTTCTATCTGGTAATAGAAAAACTGTGCTTATTGGGCTATATTTTTCCCCTTTTTAGGTACATTGAAGATTCAGCATAAAACCTTAGTACCAGTAAGTACATGTCTCTTCTAGAGCTAACAAGAGCACATACTCCTTTATCCTTCAAAGTGGCTTTGATCTGTCATCCAATTTTATCAAAGTCTCATAATTTGAGTTTGGAGTGATTGAAGTTAAATGATGATCATGATACTGATGTTGATGGCAGAAAGTCATTTTTGTTTTAGTTATCAACATTAGTTAAGTTGTTTACAATGACACAACTACTTACTTACTTACTCCGTGGGTATATTACATAAGTAGTACACTTGAATGAATCCTGGGAGTAAAATAAATAGTAATGTAAACAACAACATAAAGGTGCATATGGTAGTACCCTAAACATTGGTGAAAGTTTACCTGGTATGTTTTGGTAGAATTTACCCGGTACCCAGTACCATATGCTTTCAAAGAAAAATCTAATTAGCTGTCAGTTAGCTGTTACATTTTCAAATTTTTTTGCAATATCCGGTATATAATCAAAAATTAATAATGTGCAGATTTACAACTCATGAATTTTAATCTCAACCAATGAGAATCTTTATGGATCTGTATGGATATTTTAAGATAATTTATTTTTTATCTGGTAAGTTTTTTGAGTTTTTTTACCCGGTAGTATTACAATCTAGGAGCAGAATTTTTTTACCTGGTACGTTTGTAATAGCCCAGCAGTACACTTTCACCAATGTTTAGTTTAAGTACTTACTTAGATTGCTTGAAAGAGAGGGAGATAGAGACACGCAATACATACCGACTCCCTCTTACTTACCGCCAATACCTTCAAAAATTTGATTAGTACCAATTCCTATCAAATCGGACCTGTTGCTCATTATTGCTTAAGCTGATCAAAAAACACATCACTGAGTAGCAATACTGTTGGATGGCCAAAAAATGCGAAGGATTGACAAAATTTTGGCACGATAGACATTTTAATATACCATAAACACTATTATGTTGCACGAGCAATTTTATAAAAAATATTGAAGACCGAATACTTTTTAAACAGTGTGTCACTCCAGCCACTGTGCAAGCAATACCTTTAAAAAACTCCAACAAGTATGTAGAAAAATTGCTGGAGTAACGTTAAAACAGGAAACCTGACACCGTATATAGAACTGGTACTAACGGCTCTGTAATTTTGTCCGGCGCCGGCACGCGTCCTGATTTAACAACGTTTATGCCCTCATGGCGCAAAACTTGAAAAAGCTAGCAAAATCTGACCGGCGCCGCAGGAGGATTGGAATTAACCTCGTACAAGTTTGACGGGCATTTGCTAGGTGCTTCGTGGTAAAAAATATTCTTAAATATCGCTAAAATTTGGAGATGATTCTGTTTAATTATTGCATGAGTGCCCAGAAGATTGTAGCACAATTCCCATGTCACAGGAATTGGTATTTTCAACACAAATCTACAGGGATAGCCGCCGCCGGAGAGTGTCTATTTTTAACTACGTGTGAAATAATCTCGCGCACACAACCTGTCAGTCCTCCCGTACCTCTGTAGGTTGTTGGTATTATTTTTGTGAACTTAGTTTGGATTGCTAGCTGACAACTAACAGGCTGTGTCAGCTTAAGAAGATTCGTGGCTAAGACGATTCCATGGCATTATCATCATAGGCTATCATAGGCATTGCCGAGAGAGAAGACAACAACGGATTGCCACACCATACATGCAACACTCGTTTGCAACTGGTCCTAACTGGTCGATGGTCTGTTGGAAGTCTGTGGGTGGAAAAGCACTTTGGAACAAGGTCCAACACCAACACCCTCCGTTCTCCTTTAGCCGAGGTTAGCCGTTGGCCGTCTACCACGTGGAAGCATTGAAAGACATCGCTCGGTGGCTATTATTATTATTTATTGGTGCTCTTTAGTGGCTATTGGTGCATTGGTGCTCATTGGTGGCTTTTTGAGGATACTACCATACCATACTCTACGGACACAACGGACGCAGCAATTCCAATCGTCCAATCTATTCCAATAGACGAACCAACCTTAATCAACCTTCACCTTCACCAACCATGTTCAAAAAGATTAAAAATCTAGGAAAGAAGGGGGAAGATGACGGATCCGCCGTGGGGTTCGAGGAGCCCACGAAGGTGGACCGCAGCGATCGGGATCATCGGGAGCATCGGGACAAGGATAGGGATAGGGAGCATAGGCACCGAGACAAGGATCGCGATCGGGACAAGGATCGGTGAGTTCGTTCTATGATCTATTCCAGTTTTCTTCTCGAGGTGTGGGCGGGTGTCTTTCGTTGGGCGTTGAATTTCGGTCAGGAATGATCGTCTGTGCTCCGAAGAAGCGTTCCAAAGCACTACGCTTGACAGCTCTTGACGTCCGTCGTTGGTTGGCTGGGACAGGTCAGCACTGGGCGGCACTAAACCCTGAACGACACTGAACGACACTGAACAGCACTGGGTGTCATAGCCGATGACTAGCGGCTAGCGGCCAGCGGCAAAGAGGCCAGCGGCAAAGCGATTCAGCAATGTAGCGGTTTCACCATGGACTGCGATCGTCGGCCTTCGTCGGCACGCGATGGAATCGAAGCAATCGAAACTGGCAACCCGACAATATCCGACAATGTCTTTGCTTTTTTGTTTCTTTTCTGTGCTTTTTTGTGCTTATTGGAGTGCGGTAAGAGTTAATCAGTTTTGTCAGACGCCGCCGGGAAGGGGTACGCGATGTTGGAGGATGTTTGGCATCCTCTAGTACGATTAGTACGAGAGCACGATGGGGGATGACGCAGGGCAGTGAACCGTAGGATAGAATTGGCATGGTGCAGAGTTTTTTTTGTTGGGGTCACCGTGTCACTACGTCAATGTTTACGATTGGGAGCAATTTGGGATTTGGGGAGGGGGACTCTCCAATGACTGGAATCTAATGGAATGATGCTAAGGGCAAACGGAGGTAAAAAGAAATGGTTAAATGAGAGATTTTCATCCCTAATTTAATATTTGTGGGGGATGGATGGTTTGGTGGTTTGAACGGCACAGAGCATGGTTGGACCAATCTCTGGATGCCGGATCCAAACAATAATGGCACGCGGGGGGCGTGGAAAACGAAGACCATGGGTTGCGAATAATAACGGAGCGGTATTGCAGTTTGCACAAAGCAGTATGTTGTCCATGGTTCTTCTTCTTCCGGATGTCGTTTGCTGGATGCCCGTGGGCCAAATTCGTAGTATTCATTTTTCTTTCCACCGATGGAAGGAGAGCGGCACGGAGAGCGTCAGTGACTGTTCTGACACTCTAACTTGGCACAATTGTAATAGACTTGGACTCGATGCTTTGATTCGCAGTACTTATTTTCTTGAACCCGATGGAAGGAAAGCTGCTCGGAGAGCTGCACGGAGAGCGTCAGTGACTCTTGTTCTATCTTGTACATGTCACCTCTTTCAGTTCAACAATGTCCTGATCCTCATTTCTCCTCTCCTGGAGGTCGTGATATTTTTGTGATGCTTTTTGTGATACTTTTTGTGATATTTTTTTGAGTCATGTTCTTATTGAAATGGAATACCGAGGGGGGGACTCGTCATTGCAATCTGTTACTGGAAATGGGTACATAGGGGTAAATTTTCCAGAAGGAAGTGATGGTCTTTGAGAAGTCACGGTGGCGCAGTACTCGAACTGACTTGAATGAACTACCATTTTGTCTCGGGTGTCTCGGTGATTGGGCATTGTGGGCATTGTGGGCATTGAGATTGGCTCTGTGGTCTGTGGTCTGTGGTCTTCTTTGGTACTCTAGCCTACTGTAGCGCAGTTTTGGGTGGGATAGACTGGTAGAGATTGGTGAGATTGGTATTGATACCTTCGTGGAATGGAAGTCCATTCGTGACCGTGGTGGCATGGACACAATAGGATACACAATAGGATCAAAGGGAGGAGAGAAACGTCAACCTTTTGTGTCTTCCAGTCGGCTACGACTTTCCGAATTCTAGGGGAGGATGTGTATGTGATATAGAGTGAAAGAATTGACGAGTATTCCAAATGACTGTCTGATGTCTTGAATTGTCCTATTTATTTTTATTACGATTGATCCCCCAGGCGCACAAAAATTCCTTTTCTTATTTCATTTGTTATTCTTTGGTAGTTTC
This sequence comes from Thalassiosira livingstoniorum, assembly GCA_036939595.1. Classification (NCBI taxonomy): domain Eukaryota; phylum Bacillariophyta; class Thalassiosirophyceae; order Thalassiosirales; family Thalassiosiraceae; genus Thalassiosira; species Thalassiosira livingstoniorum. Next base: position 5,354 of record JALLOT010004387.1, on the reverse strand, counting down.
ATGCCATTCATCCGCAATTATTGCTCATTAATTCATGGTACTCACTGTTGCATCCCTGTTGCATCTGGTTCTCTCTCTCTTTTCTCGGAATGGGATGAATATCTCCACACGTTACAACACGTGAATCACTGATCATTGCGAAACATCAACAACTTCTTCTTCATTTCCTCTTCACTTCCTCTTCCTTTCCTCTGCGTCGTTCAATCTCGTTCAATGTGTCCAGTGACAGGGAACGTGAACGAGACAAGAAGGAACGAAAATCCACCCGCAAATCGGTCAAGTATAAGGTGGACGAGGATGGGAATAAGATTCCTCGTGAGCATCGTGATAAGGACCGGTGAGTTCTGCCGGAGATCTACTAGTTGTTATGAGATTCTGCAAGGGATCGGCGGGTGTTCTGCCATCGGCCAGAGATTTGTTCACGTTGTCTAGTCTGAATTACATTCGTGTACCCGGACTTTGCTGACTGCAAAATTTTCCTCGGTTTATTTGTAATGTACTTTGAACATTTGTTGTCGTTGTCATCTTATACCATCCTTTCCGTTTCTAATATCATTTTCGTGGACCCTATTCGAAAATAATCCGTTCCAATCCCACCACCGAACTGCCCACCCAAAACACGCATCAACTGCCTACCACCCACACCCACCAACCTACCCTCCACCTACCACCCATCATTTAACAACAACCACCCGCCATCCAACAACAACTAACATCCACCAGCGATCGCGACAAAGACCGCGAACGATCCGACCGCAAAGACGGCAAAGCCCGCCGCTCCCACAAATCCTCCCGCCGCGCCTCCGCCTCCCACCGCGAAAAAACCATCGCCCTCCACGCCAAAGCCAAACGCGAGGCCGAAAAGCGTCGCAAAAAGGACGAATTGGGAGAAGAAATGAGTAAAATGAAAGTATCCGAAGATGATGAGGAGGAAGACGAGACGAAGGATTTGGAACCCCAAAACCAATTGTTGGTCAAGAGGGGAGGAGGTGCCGGAGGAAGGGGACGCGCCGAAGCCTCCGGCGCCGCACAGAGGTTTGATAATATTTATGCCTCTCCTCAAGAATTCTCTGCGGACTTTCGCGCGCCCGTGTATCCCAAAACGGATGATGATGTCGAATTCCTCCTCGATGCGTTGGCGGATAACTTTGTGTTTAATACCCTGGATGAATCCGAGTTGGAAACTTTGGTGAATGCCTTTGAGAATTTTGAATGCGCCCAAGGACAAGAAATTATCAAACAGGGCGAGACTGGGGGGCATTTTTACATTCTTCGCAGTGGAACAGTGGCGTTTTTGGTGGATGGAAGTGAAGTGGGAAGAGCCGTTCCGGGAAACTCCTTTGGAGAGTTGGCATTGTTGTACAATGCCCCCCGAGCTGCCACCTGTATGGCAGTCGATGGTACCGCGGGCTTATGGAGGGTGGATCAAGTTACTTTTGGAAAGTTGTTGGTGGCTCATACGATTCAGAATGACAATCAGACCAAGGAGGTTTTGAGGAAGATTCTCTTCTTGAGTGATTTGGATGATGAATTCATCATTCGGATTGCCGATGCTTTGACCACGGTGTATTATGATGCCGGCGATGTGATCTTCGAGCGAGGGAGCGAGGGGAGTGTATTTTATGTCATTCGTGAGGGGAGGGTGGAGTACGAGCACAAGAAGAGAGGAATAAAGACTTTGGGCCCGGGGGATTACTTTGGAGAGCAAGCAATTGTCAAGAATGAACCCCGTAAGGTGGATGCGACGGCAGTGAAGGATACGATTGCTCTGGCTTTGAGTTGGGAGGTATTTGAGAAGGTGTTGGGACCTCTCAGTGAGGTGATTGCTCGATCGAATGATCGTAGATTGTTGAGGAGTGTGCCTATTTTCAAAAACTCCGATATTGAGAACTTTGAAATTGAACTCATAGCAGCACTGATTGATGAAGTCAAATATCCCGCAGAACGTGAAATTCTCACTGAGGGGGATTATGTCGATGCTCCCGCCCTCTACCTCGTTCAATCGGGGGTACTCAAAGCCTACAACGACGATGATGAATCCCGCATTCTCAAATCCGGCACCTTCTTCGGGGAGGATAGCCTCCTCCCCGGCGAAGATCAAAAGTACGGCGGCAAAGGCGGCATGAAACAAAGTGCCGAAACCGTCGAAGTTCTCGAAGATTGCATCCTTGGCAAACTCTCCCTTGCCAACATCGACAGTGTCATCCTCGACCTAAGCCGTATGAACAATGGTCGTCCCGGAACTATCGGTGGGAAAGACATGCTCGATCGCTCCATTGACATTTTCAAACTGGAACGACACACGCTCCTCGGTGCCGGAACCTTCGGCCAAGTTTGGCTGGCCTCCGATCGTAAATCGGGAAAAGCCTATGCACTCAAAGTCCAAATCAAACGGGAGCTCATTGATCATCATCAAGCGGAGGGAGTGTGTCGCGAACGCGAGGTCATGTCGAAGATTGATCATCCCTTTGTGATTAAACTTGTCAATACGGCGCAGGATCATCAGAGTGTGTTCATGTTGTTGCGTCTTGTGCAGGGAGGGGAATTGTTCAATGTCATGCACAATGATGATCGGGATTGCATCCCTGAAGATGAAGTCAAGTTTTACTCGGCGGGGATTTTGGAGGGTTTGGCGTACATGCACCGTCGTCGCATTCTCTATCGGGATTTGAAACCGGAGAATGTATTGATTGATGATGCAGGATATACAGTCATTGTCGATTTGGGATTTGCGAAATTTGTCAATGATAAGACATATACTTTGTGTGGGACTCCATTGTACCTTGCTCCAGAGGTGATTCTTTCTCGTGGGCATGATAAGGGTGCTGATTATTGGTCACTGGGATGTCTCATGTACGAAATGATTCTGGGCCAAACACCCTTTTATGATCACAACATTGATCAAATCACCCTCTTTAAGCGTATAGTCCACGGTCGATACCGTTTCCCCTCTAATTCCTTCTCGGAAGAAGCTCAAGACTTGATTTCGGGCATGCTTGCGAACAAGTCCACACAGCGTCTGGGATGTTTGGCCCAGGCAGATCGGGACATTAAGGAACATGCGTTTATGAAGGAGATTAATTTTGGTAAATTGGGAAAGAGGATGATTAAGGCGCCATGGGTGCCGAGGTTGAGGGATCCATTGGATGCGAGCTGTTTTGAGAGTTGGGATCATTTGGAGGATAAGGAGAGCACGGGGGCGTATAAGAGCTTGAGCAAGGAAGAGCAAAAGATTTTTGAAGCGTTTTAAGGAAAATGGGGGAGAAGGAGGGAGAGCGTAGGAGAGTGTGGGGGAGAATAGTGGAATGTTGTTCTGGAATCTGGAGGAAGTTGAGAAATGATGAAAATCATGTTGTTGCCATTCTGTGATAGGTGAGGGGTGTCATTGATTGATGTAAGCCATCCTAGTCATCTTTAGGGGGGAAGAAGGGGAAACCTTAGGTGAACGTAGGAGCAGATTTGCTTTTTTGTCTTCCATTTTTCGCAATTATTGGGAAAAAGTAACATTGAATAATTTGGTTAATTTACTTTTGAGTAGTTTGGTGAAGAAACGAAGATGTTTTGGGTATCAGAGAAACCGAAAAGCTTCAGTGAGGTGGCCTCGTTTCAAAATAAGCCTAAGTATCGTTTAACAACTTGGCAGTCGGAAACTATTTTTTTCATCTCTCAACATCAAATAATACTGACCTCAGACTAACATGAAGTATGGTAAACGAAAATGTAATTTTTGTTCTATCAAACCCAAGAGCCGGTCTCGGCATCAGCCCAACATGGCTTGGTACAGTAGCGCTTCTTTGTTGTAAGGAACTGAGACACCCCTTCAGGCCCTCATTGCAGCCTGAGTTTCCCTTTAGCTAGAAGCAAGATGGCAAGCCTTTTGGATCCTTTGGATCTTGTGGTGACACTTTGTGACAAGCAAGAGCTCAAGTTTTGATTTTGTCCAGAGGGAGAGAAGAAGTAAAAGAATAGTACTGATGGCAGAGTCTTGAGGTCTGCTATGTGAGGTGTGACTCCAGGATGATGTTTCAAAATATTATTTTTGGACACTGTCCTGGAGTCATTGAGGTGCCAGACGTGAGCGGCATCCTTGATCTCTCCGGATAAGAGATCAGTGGGGCAAACTTTCCCTGGAATGTGAGTGCAAATATTAATGTGATTCATTTCTTTTGAGGTTGTGGATGCTGTCCAGTATACTGGGGGAGTTGGATGTGGGGGCAGTGTTGCTGTTCAAGGGAAGTTTGTGCTGGTACCAAATTAACTGTTTGTTGACATAGTTGTGCATTGAGATGTTGTCATATGGTTCCTTGTAATTTGATTTGAGGGTTGTGCTGCAGTGAAGCTCACCTTTCCAATCTTCATCAGTTTCATAAAATGACTTCAAAGTGTTGAGTAAGTGGTATGTATTTTTAATTTTCTTGTTTGTTTTATTCCAAAATCATATAAATACAAGTGTAAATTGCACTGGTTTTAACACACTCTTCCACAGGCCCAGTGCATCAGGTAGTTCTAAGTGCCAATGTGGTGCCAATCTTTTTTTGAGTAGTTTGTTGGCAAATATTCTGGCCTGAAAAATGCTGTATATCCCAAGCATGATGCACATATTATAGACAAGGCATTTTTGCATTTGTTATGTAGGTCATATTGTTAGATAAATTCTCCTGGGATTAACTTGGTTTTCATTCCCATATATTCAAATCTATCGTTGTTCCAAGGTAGAAGTTATTGATGCTGGCACACATATTGGTCACCCAGAGCACTGATGGTGCTGTTCCACAAAAAATTGGTTGTGCAAAGATCTGCCATTCTCATGGTCAATTTGAGAGGGTAGCTAATTAAATTTTTACCCACCTGCAAACTTTGGATATTCCTTCTGGGGATGATAATCAAGGACTATGAAAACAAATGCAACTGTCCTGTCTTTTTATTGTATCCATACCTTTTGATGTTGTTGAGTCTTTGTGAAAAATATCCAATTTCCCTGCCTATCGCTTCTCTCCAAACTATCTTCAAGAGTGTGTCATTGACCACAATTTTGTATTTTATTGTAGTCCTCCTTGGACAAAATATCCCAATTCCATGAGAAGCCACTTTTGTTGCCCTCCTATTATTTCGACCTAATCTCTACATAATTTTGGTAGTGAAAATATAGAATGAGCACAATCCAGTCCTAATAATTGCAGTGTTTATCACTTGCCTGAGGTTTTAGTATGTTTGTACCTACAGATACTCTTACAAAATGTCAATGATCTGAACAGATTTTTGTAAGGGAGAAAGTACTTTCCAAAAATAAGGAGTTTGGATGAGACTCCTACTAACTATTGATTAAAGTATGGCATGGTAATGTAAACATGAAT
>JALLOT010004386.1:0-10315 GCA_036939595.1 Thalassiosira livingstoniorum | reverse complement strand
AAGGTCGCCAGGGATGGCCCAATTAAATGTACTTAAAAATTTTAGTTTCATATATACCATGCCACATTATTCAGCCCACCACAATCAACCTTATTCAAGGCCATCAGAGCAGGCTACCTCCGAGGGTGCCCGGGCCTCATGCAAAAAGCTATGAGAAAACACATCAATGTTGTTGAATCAATGGTCAAAGGGCACTTAAACCAAACAAGGCAGAGAATTTGATTAACAAAGAAAAGTACCAAACAAATGGACCCAATGGAACAAGTACCACAAGAACCAAGCAACTCAAAAACAAACTATGTCTTTACCATGGTCATTGACATGCAAGGAATGGTGTACAGTGACCAAATAGGCCAATTTCTGAGGGTAAGCGCAAGGCAGCTCAAGGGGTATGTAATATGTAATGGTGTTTTATATCCATGATGTCAATTACATCAAAGCTGTGCCAATCAAAAAAAAGAACCCAGGAAGAATCTATGAGGGCATATAGTGAAGTATATGACAAGCTCACACTCAAGGGATGTAAACCAACACTCCATAAGCTGGACAATGAAACAACACAGGAACTCAAATTCATGCCACCAGACATGCATTGTACTAATGCAAGCAAAAGAGCTATCCAAACATGGAAGAACCATTTTATTGCTGCTAGGATTTGCAAGCCTCCCTGTGCAGTTTCCCATCACATACTGGTCTGTGCTCATACCACAAGCAAATATCACCTTCAACATCCTCAGGCCGTGTAGACAAAACCCAGCACTGTCCGCCCATGTGGCCCTGTATGGGTGCAACACTTTTGAGGCCACACCAATGGCACCACTGGGAACCAAGGCATTTGTACACATCAAGCCAAATCAAAGGGAATCCTAAGGCTTCCACACTGAAGATGCATGGTATGTTGGCCTGGACCTGGAGCATTACAGGTGTTACACTGTATTAATGAGCAAAACATCCGCAAAGCGCATCACAGACATGGTGAGATTCAAGCATCACACTGTGGAAGTGCCGCAGATATTGGCTGCCAACAGAGTAGTCAAAGCAACTAATGACCTCACAGCAGCAGTATGCAATGTTCCACACGATGGACCGCCAACATTTGTGAATGCAGTGACCTGGCTGCAAGCTGTGCTCAAGCTGGATCCAAAACCACAACCAGAAAGCACCAAGCAACAAGAGCAACCACTCACAATGCCCCAACTAACAAACAAACCAGTGGCCACACTCAAACAAACTCTACCTCCACCTCCATTGGTGCCAAACCTGCTCATCAACTTACCTAGAAGAAATTGAAGATGAGCCAGAGCTGCCAAGATAATCTTCCCATCAACATAAAGGAAACAATCAAATCAGTCCTGTTTGAGAAAACACCAAATGTGCAAAACATTAAAACACAGCCACAGCAGCACGCCATGTTTGCACAGGCCATACAGGCATTCACCATTATGGAACAATTCAAAAAAGAAATGTATTCTCTAATTGGGATGTTTACTCCACGCCATAGTGGAACCTGAACCAGGCAAACAGCTCAAGTACTAGGACCTAATCCAAATGGAAAAATATTGCTATGTGTGGATAAAATTGTTCACAAAAGAACTTGATAAACTCGCCCAAGGTAAATGTGGACACAAGGGCACAAACACAAAATCTTCTTCATACCTAAATCACAGGTCCCACAAGATTGCACTCCAACATATGCAAGGATAGTCCTTGACTACCGCCCCCCAAAAAGACCATCCATACCAAACATGCCTAATGGTCAGTGGCGACCGAATAGACTATCCTTGGGATACTGCAACCCCAACTGCAGATCTCCTCACCACCAAGCTCTTTTTCAACTCAGTCGTCTCAACCAACAACACTAAATTCTGCTGCTTCAACATCAAGAATTTTTATTCTAACACACCATTAGACAAATTTGAATATATGTGAATTGATATGAAATCTTACCTCAAGAAATTTTTGATGTGTATGACCTCAAGAATATTGACATGGACAATGGTTGGGTGTATATTGAAATCCAAAAGAGAATGTGGGGCCTCCCCCAAGCAGGAATTCTTGCCAACAAGCTCTTAACAAAAAGGCCCGGAAAGCATGGATACTATTTATGTCAATTCACCCCTTGATTATGGAGGCATGCATGGACACCAGTGACATTTGAGTTAGTGGTTGACAATTTTTGCATAAAATAAATAGAATACCAAGCTAATCTATCATAGTTGACTATACTAAAAGATTATGAGACTACTTGGTTAGTAGAGTGATCAGCAGGGAATTTGGAATTTGGAATTATCCTGCATCTTGATACAATCACGGATCACAGACTACAATGGTAAGTAAGTAAGTTCTTAGGTACTAAGTAGGTACTTATTCCTACTATTAATTACAACATCTTCATGGTTTTATCACTAAAACTTTGGTATCAAGACCTTTGTTAGTCGTCGGGAACATCCCAGAATCACGCTAATAACATTATTTTTTAACGTGAAGACTAAAAACACAACTTTTAGTAGCGTGATGAAAAACGTGAAGCAAAAAACTTTTTTCACGTTTTTGAACGTACATGTTTGTGAGGGGACGCAAGGCGACATTAGGTGATGCAAGGTGATGTTATACAACATGGGCGACATAGACGACTGCAGGTGACAGTTAGTAGGTGACTGTTGGCGACTGCAGGGGACAGCAGGCAATGTAGCAACTTTAGGCAAAAAGCAATTCGTGTGACTAGAGAGAGAGTACCATAGGTACTTAAAACTACTCGGGTTGGAGGTAAGTAGTTAGTATGTGTATCTACTGGTACTTACAATTAATAAGATACTTACATAAAATATTATGTGGAGACATATTAGAATTAATGTATGTATGTGTGTTTAGATACTAATAGTATTACCATAGATAGTACTAGTAGTTGATATGATGTACCTTACCTAGCCACGTACGTACCTTACAATATATCAATATTATGTTACCATTGTACCTAGTTTTCAACATTACTATTTGTATGTTTTGCGAAAATTTGAATATTGGGGTAACTGGGAAAAATCGTCTAAATTTCTTTCTAATTATTTCTGTAAGTAATAATCAGAAATGAAAATGATTGGATTTTTATAAATGTCAAAATATATATATATTTTTTTTGAGATATTTTTTGAATTTATCAAATTTCTTTTTTCATCGGGAGGTGACGTTAGGCGACTCTAGGCAACAATTGGCGACCTTCAGGCAACGTTAGGTGACCGTGGGAGACCGCAAGCAACCATCTAGGCGACGGGCGATGTTAGGCGACCGCAGGCGACTGCAGGCGACAATAAGCTACTTCAAGTAAAAATGCGTGAAAAGATTTTTTTGTTTTCTTTTGAAAAATAGTTTTATCACGGTTTCGTAAAATTAGAAATATAACGTGAAAGTGAAAAAAATCACATAAAAAGCGTGACTTTGGGATGTTCCAGTTGGGGGTGGTAATCACTCAAAAGAATTGGCCCATCAATTTCTTTGTGTTACTCAGTGTAAGTACATAGTTATTGAGCTAGATTTATTATCTATCATAGAAACCTTAAAAGAATTTAAAGGTATGATATGGGGACATACTATGTACATATTTACATTTATCACCAAGCTATGCTGCACCTGTAATAAATCACTAGTTTGTGCACCTAAATAGTTACTTAGTCACAAACCAAAAACACATGTAATAATCTTTATCTATAGGCAGATAATTTTAGTCTTAGAGAAAAAATAAAACAAAACAAAATCACTAGATAAAATAAATGAAAAACATTAGATACAACATATCTTAGCAACATAAAATAAAGCTCAATTAGCTAGTAGACATCACTAAATATCTTAACAAGTATTAACTAATAGAGAAATTGACTAACAAAAAAACACGTAAATAAATTGTACTACTAATAAAACATTGAAAACTTGTCCTAAAATGTAAAATTAATATTTATCAGGTTCTCATTAAAAAATTCTGTAGTGAAGATGGTAAGAAACCCCATGCACTCTCCACATGGATCCTGAAAAAGAAAGAAAATACCTGGAGTAGGATTCTTTGTTGCAATAACAGAGGGTACATCAATGAATGATGATGATTTTTTTCTCAAAATAAAAAAAATGTTGTAAAGAGACCTTCCCGACTGCAAATGCAAAAGATTTCAAAAAATATTTCTTTTTTCTCTGCAAGATTTCTTCTGATCACAAGAAGTAAATTTAGTCTAAAAATTTCATAGGAAATGGTTTGACTTCAGAACTTAGATTTTCTTCAGACTCCTCAAACACAGAAGATGCAACAATAACAGTAAAAAATATAGCAGAATCTAACTAGGAGCATTCAGGCATTCATTCATTTTTCAATGCATCCAAACAAACTATCAAGGTAAAAAAGAATATTTTTTGACACAGCAACAATGGAAATAATATAAGTAGAAAGAAAGTATTCATTTCAAGAAAGAGGAAATTTCCAATTTCAGTGTCATAATAATCTATTTTATTAAGTAAGAATGAGCCATGTTTTTCAAATGAGAGTGTAAATTGATGAAAAATGTAGACGATTAAACACAGCTTTGTCTATTTTATAACAAAATTCATTTGAATCCTATTGTTTTAAAATAAAAAAATCAAATAATTGTGTATTGTTAATGCAGTCTTGCTTGTGGGTGCTTGAAGGTTTCATCTAAATTCATGGTGTTTTGTTGTATCACAAGTTATTTTTTAGTTTGTACCAATAATGTTAGTTTGACACATAAAAACAATTATTTTGTTATTGTTTTTGTACGTGCAATATAGGGATGAATGTGTGCAACATTGCACACTAAAAAACAAAAAATGTGGTTGTCAGAGTTTATGCTTTAAAGAATGCCTTTTCAAACCATGTTTCTTTTATAATTTTTAGACTTCAAATGAAACCACTATTATTATGTGGTTATACAATATTTATTTACTATAATTTTGTTTCAAAGAATGTGGTGGACAGAGCTGATTGAGTACCGTGTGACAATGATATCAATGAAAATGATGCTTCTACCACTTCTGAAATGTAAATTTTTCCGCTCTAGTCAATCTGGATTTTACCATGGTAAAATAATTTGAAAAAAGGGCTGATTGCCAAGCTGTAAAATTGATAAAAATTGTGACATGATTTTGAGATGTTTTTAGAAGCAGAATCAACAAAAAATGAAATAAAAACTACATCATTAAAAAAGATTTTCTGTTTGGGGCTTAATAATATTATCAGGTAAAAGTCAAGAGTTGAGGAGATCGGAAGAGNTCAGAAAATTCAAGGTGGGAAAAGAATTAAAATAAAATTAAAAATAAGGACCTTAAATTAACTAACTCTTAAATTGTATCTGAAACTTGAAGTCATAACTTTTTAAAAATATACATGTTTTGGTTGGGTGCAATGAAAGGTGTGTGCCATAGTGGCATAGGGTAGGGCTAGTACATTTGTTCTAGATTTAAGTACTGCCAAAGTGTTTTTCATGTACAGGGTCTATGGCTGGATAGTACCAAATATTTTTTATATTATGTGTATTTTATTATTATTATGGCAAACATTATTCTTAATAATAATTGGTTTGGACCAAAGTTTGAATTTCAAATTACTTTATACCATCATTTTTTATGCCACTCTTTGACTTTTGACACAGATATCTTTTATGTATCTTTGAAAGTTTTGTGTCAGATGTTCCTTTGATGATTTCTCTACATACAATTTGTACTGTAAAAAAGATCTTGTTCTATCACCACCTCAACCAGTAGTCACATACTTAGCATTAGCAATTCTATTTTTAAATTTCAAGTGGGGATAATTGAAAAATTAAAAAAGTTTAATACCTCACATTTTCAATTTGCTAGATGCCATCACCTAAAATGAACTCCAGCCAATCCTCACTCCTCCTTGCTTTCAAGGAGGAAACAGCAATCAAACCAATTAATTTTTGCATGTTTGATTTCAAAATAATATCATGTAACTAATCTCCAATCTCCACAGATTGCTATCTTTCCTGCCAAATAATAATTGAAGACAACTTTGATAACTCACAACTTTAGTCTCCACAATTGTAATCAGACAAACATCCACCCATTCTCCATTGCCTGCCAACAACAACGCAATCCTAGTCACAAGCCACAATCCTAATTGCACCACCAGCAGGAAAATCCAACAACTTGAATACATCAACAGGGAGTGGGCACAAATGTTTGTGGGTCTACGAATTGCTGTCCCCTTAAAATGGTGACAATGGTCCACCTCCAACAAGTTGCAATATGGTGTCATCTTGAGGGTTGATTTTAGTCAAAAAACTTTGACTAATTTGAGCTTTGTCTTGATGACAAAGATGAACTGGAATGTTAAATTAGGTATGAGGCCCTTGCCATGTATGATGATCATTCAAAAAAGGGAAATTTTCTAATTTCTTTTAGCTGATTTTTCAACTTGCATCTCCTCATGAGGAAGATGTTTATGTTCATTGTCAAATGCCAAGAACAAAAATATGGTAAGATTTTTTGTAAGTTGAAGAAATTGATTTAATTGTTCCACTGACCATTTTCATTTGAATGTTACAGTCCATCAGAGGGACACACCAGAGAAGCCAGTTCCCTCCGGATGATGAATTTTTGTCAGATGAGGAAACAGACTCAGACAAAAAGAATGATGTTGCAGCAACAAAAAAATTCAGGATTGCAGAATCTAATGATTAAAAGGCAGTTGGCAAGATGGGTAAAGGTCGTGCAATCAAGCCCATTCTTTGACCACTGGAGAATTTTTTACAAAACTCAAGCTTACAGATGAAGAACTACAATTACTTGTCAATAGTAGCAGCAATATCTGCTATCACAAGGTGATTGAGTTTCTTCTGCCTAAAATTTACGTGTAGCTTTTTTGAGTTGATCACTGCTTGAAGCTCTAACTACATGGTGCACATCATGCGCACCCAGGGGTACAAGCCAAGATACTTTTGTCCTGAGAAAGGACATTTCATTATCACTGACAATATTGCCTGGTTCTATGGCTACCAAGTATGCCAAGGGATGAAGGGCTTTCTCTCCATTGAAAAGACGTGGTCCATATTCAAACCTCTGGACTCTATTGGCATCAAGTGGGTCATGCCGGTCAAGACCTTTAGTGACATGCATCACTGCATTCACTTTGTTTATTGTTGTTCCAAGGCAGGCAACTGGAATAGCATCTATCTGCATCCTCAATTTGATGGATCATGCCATGATCTTGCATTGCATTGCAAGAAACAGGGAATTGTCAAAGATACTTTCAACAAGTGGTGGAGAGAGATTGTGCACTTTAGGAAGTGGCTGACAGCAGATGTGAGTCATATCACTGGTTGGTACCACTTGCAGGTGACACAAGGAATGGAGCCAACACCCAGCTGAATGGTCGCAGCTATTTACACCCTTTATGCAACTCAGGGTCCACTTGCATCATGTAAATTATTTGCACATGCATACAGAGAAAAATCAGATGATGACCTAGAGGGTCAGAATGTGCACACAGTTGGCACTCAAAAATGGGTCAATCTTTATGACTTAATGCTTGATGATTTCAATGGTAAGTGAGACTTTCTATTTTTGTGTCTTGTTTTACACTCTTTACTAAAATGTTGTTGTCAATGCTTCAGGGGAGGGTCACATGCTGGTATGTGACTCAGCTTACATGGGGGACATAATGGGTCAAATTGCCAGATGTGAGTGGAAGGTCAATATGCTTGGCATATGCCAGCTAAATTGTTGTGGAATTGGATTTGAGAAGAATAGCTGGAACTGGAAGAAACAAGTACTGCTTGTCCTTACTTTCATGATCTGGACCAGCAGCAATTACATTAAAAACCTTTCAAATTTCCACCACCCTGAAAGAATCAAGGGTGGTTTGGAATGATGATTGCAGGATGACAACCATAGTCAGAAGGAATTTACTCCCATCCCATGCCCTTTGCAGCAACAAGCCTACTGCAGCATGTTCAACAAGATAGATACCTCTAACATGAAAGAAATTTTCTATGTTCTTGGAGTCAAGTCTCATTGCCATGTCTGGGCTCATAAGCTTGTTTTGTACTTTATCAACATGACCATTATAAATTCTGTCATTTTTTACAATTCCCTTTGTGCTGAGCACACATGTCTTGACAAGAGCATATCCACAAGAGAATGTGTGCAAGAAGAAGCTCATGTTGCTGCAAAAAGGGTGCACCAATGAGGTGGGTTTGTCTGATTTTTTCTCCCTGTGTACAAGATGTTTCAACAGTCTTTGGGTACAAGTGATCTCTTGGTGGAACTCATGGTGCTGTTTTTCAATGATGTATAAATCATGACACAGAAGTGCAAGAGGCTTCAACTGAGAGAGATAACAGCTAGGATGAGGAGGCTACATTAGCTGTGGAAAAATCTGCTACAAAAGATATCTCTAACTATTGATCTGTGGCCACAAGACATGTAAGTACATTGGCTGCCCTGGGAAGACTGGCACTACAGCAAAGGTAGCTTGGGTCTAAAGACACATCATACTTGTCATGATTGTTCTGTGGCAAAGGGTGGGCCAGTTCATTTTTGTTGTTCATACAGCAGTAGGTTGGGGAGGTCAGTTGACTGTCACTATGAGTATCATAAAAATAATAAAACCTAGCTTTGTTGTGCAATATTTAAAAAAGTTATTTTTCAATACTCCCTACTTATATATTTTTTTTGGGAAAGAAGTTAAAAAGCGAATAATTTGTTGTACTATAAAAAACAATTCGTAGTAAGCAAAATAGAAATTTATGAACTTGGAAGACCAAGAATGACACTTGACTGCAAAAATCTCAACACTTTTTTCTCAAAAAATGCCAATCATTTTGCAATACTATATTCCATTTATTGGTAGAGCTGGAGAACAAGGGTAAAACAACAGTGAAATATGTACAGTATTTTATGTCAAATATTACACTCTGTTGTATTATTGAGTTTCATATATATTATACATACTTATGTAAATCTCATGAAAGGTATACCAGAGTCTGATAAGACCTCTGGAAGCCTCTAGACAGAATTTTCACAGTCTTCAAGCAGTAGGAAGTATATGATCTTTATTATTCACAAAAGATTTAAAAAAATCAATTAAAAGAAGACAAACTTTTATGTAGTAGCTTCTATAACTTTCAACAAATAAATTTTTCACAATATTATGGTACCTTTATACTTACAAATATAGAACTACTTATTCCTATTGTAAAATATTTTGACACAGAGCACCACCTTCTTTGAAGCAATCTCACCTAAAAATTAAGATAACAAATAATAAATTTAGGGTTGGGGTTAGGGTATTCCTATCACTTTTAGATCCAAATTCAACTCATGAAACCAATCTTCCAGGAAGAAAAGTGCTAGTTTCCCTAGGGAATGCTTTGTCAAAATAATTACTGACTCCAGAAGTTCTTGGAAATCATGTTGCAGAAAAAATGACAAAGTGTACAAAACACCACCCAGACTTTTTAAAGTGCCCTCATCCATTTACTTCCAGGATAAATGTTGTTGCCAATCCCAAGCTATCCCTCTGTCATTTTATTTCAAATGCAAGCCGCCTTACTATACTCAAGAGTTTTTTTGCTGAAAATAATTCCAAGAAAGATATCATGGAAAATGAAGAAATTTTAAAATAATATTTTGGCTCCATTGAAGTAAGAAAAAACCTTATCAATCATCTTCCAGATGATAAATAGGAAGATGTCATTGTATAAATGTTCCATTGGACCTCTTTGAAAATAATGCAAGAACCTCCATAATAAAGAATGACCACATTGTTTTATTACTGCCCTTTTGAAGACAAAACTAGAAAGCAATAGGAATAGAGCAATCATACATTGTTCAACAAATATTTAATATTGTTCACAACTAAATAAATCACTTAAAAGATGAGTTAGGCTAATTTTCATACATTTCATTGGATATCTATCATCCGAACATTTCTTGGGTGGAATGGCGCACCTAAACTAATATTCAGTGTCAACACCCCTGTTTATTTGTGAGATTAGAGCTGCTGCATACCAATGAACTACTGACATGGATCAATGGACAGACGCAAAATACAAAGCGACACCATCATCAATTTTGAGACTCCACCCTTACTAAGTATGTACTTGCATACCGACACCAAGCTTGACCAAGCTCCCACAGCACTATCTAATAAAAATATCAATCCAGCCTAATAATATTTTGTAGAATATTGGGCTAACTTCAACTTTTTCCCAAGAAGGCTCTTAATGCTAATCCGTCTAAGTGTGGCAGATCTGCCACACTTAGAAAAAATTTTGCAGTTTGAGCATGTTCCCGT
>JALLOT010004385.1:0-10312 GCA_036939595.1 Thalassiosira livingstoniorum | reverse complement strand
TTTTGTAGAAGTATTAGGGGTCAACAACTTGGTTGCCTAAGGAGATCCCTACAAAGCACCCTCGGCGATGACGTCGTTGTCTGCTTGTCGCCATTCAGAGGGCAACAATGGAGCTTCACCGCCGTTTCAAGCGGTAAATAAAGGCGCCAACCCCTTCCCCACCATGTTAGTCGACTTGTGACAATGGGGTATTGGTGTTGGTGAGTGAAAGGTGAGCCAGCTGGTTGTTGTTTGAAGGGCCTCTGGTGGCGGCCATCATCAATTTTTTTTAGGTCATGTCAGTAGTCATACCATAACATAGCCAAGCTTAGCCATTGCTTGCAAAGGCTTTGTCTCAAGCCATAAGCCATGGTGGCCCGTTTTTGAATCTGGATGATCAGATTTAAAAAATAGGTGTAGATCCATTGATAGATATAATTTTTTATGTGGCTTGGTAGTGCTGCCATCAAAGGAAGCAATTGTTTGGCAGCGCTGCGGCGTCTGGGTTGTGGCGATGCCAACAACGCTTTCATTGACAGTTTGTCAACGACAACTCTTTTCCTTGCTGATAATAACAGTTGCCATCAACTTAATAAGTGCAATGGGACAAACCTATTGAAAACAACAACTCTGTGCAGAATCATCACCAAAGCTGGGAGATTTTCATTGCCGTTTTCGCAACACACACTGCCGAATCGTTGTTACCTCGTCCGAAGGATCCGACCCCTCTGGTGTTAGATCTGTCTATAATAGCAATTATCCTAACTAAATTAATCTTCTGTTTACTAGTCTATGCATAATAACTATATTCGTTACTTCAATTAGATGCCAAGGGCGCACTTCTTGCCGATCCGCCGTGGCAATCCACTTGGCGGGATTTGACGTGGGTATGGAGATGCCATGGTGGAGATGAAGAGGGAAAAATTACAGACCTGATGGATGATGGCCCCGGTAAAAACCAGTACAGTTTCTACAGTACGGGCGAGTAATATCATAAAAATTGAAAAATTTGAATTTAGTTGAGGGGCTGAAATATTAGTAGTTTGTTAGCAAAATCAAAAATTAAGGCGGCTGTTGTCATACGCCTAGTATGTACAGGTATTTCATCATACAACATAGGTACCCTAATTGTTGGTAAAAACGTGGTCACTACACTTTTGATCCCAGATAAACACTTTCAAAAGGGTTTCCTAGGTATCTACACTTTCTAATTTATTGTGAAAAGTAACACACTTTCAAAAATACCTATTTTGACAGTTACTCTATTGTCTCTATTTGTGTGTGTTTTCACTATTTTTAATTGATTAATATGGAGTTTTTAATATTTAATAATGTGGTCACTACCCTTTCAGGTCTAAAGTATATGTATGTCTTCAAAAAGGCTTTGAAGTATGTATATGTTTTCTAGACCAGTCATGTTTTCACCAACAATTAGGGTACATACCTTAAGTACAATACAACATAAGTACATCCGTCTGTCCATCCACCCACTCCAAATCATCAATTTAATTCTTTAAGGCTCAATAGAATTGAGTTATGAACATCTTCATCTTCTTTTGCCAAATTTTCCACTGCTTGCTTTGTTTTCTTTGATTTAGCCTTTTTCTTACCATTCTTCACTTAATGACACTGAGTGATTGCTGCCAAAGTAGTTGGCAATGCCACTGTTGACCATCTATATCTATACTACATGCGGGCATTGTAGTAATGGGCAGGATCTTTGGCACGTGTTTGGCCAAAGACCTTCATCAAAAAGCAAAAACAATTGCAATTGACTCCACATTATTACCTAGTACCTCATCACTTTCTTTCTCTTTCTCTTTTTCAAACAGTTTTGATAACAAAGAAAACAGTATTTGATTGTCCAAAATGCTTTCACGAATTTCCCTTGGTAGCTGCCCACCACAGTAAACAACATTGCCTGGTATTGCCACTGTAGCATATGTGATCTTGATTATTGCAAACACATAGAAACAAGACTTGTCTGGATAATGCATGCCATCAAATGCAAGCAGGGAATCAACCATTTCAGTTGGTAACTTTTTTCTTAATCCATTCACATTTTCAGAATTGTTTGGAAGTATGAAATGAGCATATGCATCCTTCATGCACTTCTGTACCTCAGACCCCTCCTTTCTTCTAAAGTATTCATTTTTTAACTGATTTCCAAGGAAGCCCGTGATATTATAGGTGTGCTCAGCCAAAATGGAGTCATCAAATAGTTCAGATGTTGGCTCTTTTTGTAGCTCTTCTATCATTGTGCTGACTTATGAATGGATAGAAAATGGCAAACCACTACCCCCCACAAGTAACGGATGAGTTTCTTGAATATTTTATCATATTTAAAGCCAAAGATGTATAGAATACAAGAAGCTCCCCACTGAGTTGGGTTGTTGGGCTTATCTTTGTCCCAGTCATATTGGTTTGACATCAAGTTGTCTAGAATGTCCATGGCATCATTATTGTGTTGTTTTGTCACTTTGTTTATTTCTTTCTTGTCCAAAGCTGCACAATGGCACAATGATTCATATAACTTGGAAGTAACGGGCTCCCAAAAGTCTACACTAAGTAGCATGTCATCATTGTTTTTAAAGTGGATGGATGTAGCCATCATTTGCTTGACAAGGTGGTTCACTCAAAGGACTTGCGAACTTTGTCTGTTGTTAGGATCCAGTCCTTTAGGGGGCTTAATTGATGCTCTTTGGTGTTGTTTACATCAGTTTTGGCTAAAACTAAAATTAGAGAAGACTGAGCCTCCATTGATGGTGGATCTAAATTATCTTGTCCGGTCACTGGATCTATTATGTTTAAAAATTTGATGGCTCTACGCTTTGCCTACATTCAGATGTAGCATTTTGTGACAGGATCTAAAGGATGAATAGCAAAACTAAACAATGTAAGTTTCATCAAATTCGAAGCCTCATCAAAAGAAATACACATGACAATAAACTTGCTAAGTATTTCCAACCATTCAAATATCTCAAGAACTGACAGGGATGCATCATACTTGAGATTGATGGCAGCATTTGCTTGAGGATTTGTCATGTGTAGTGTGTAGGGAAACATAGCTTTAACTACAATTATTTGCAACCCCCTTCATTTCTTCAACTTGCTTAAAGGCAGTGAATGAGAGAATGAGAGCCAAAAATGCCAAAGTTGAGATTTAAGTAGGGGGTGAGTTGTTGTTACAATGACTAATCCGTGACAACAAAAGGAAGCATTGTCAGCTAAAACTCACAAATGAATATTCATAGGAGTAATTATTGTGTTAGAAAGAGTTAAAACAACCCAATTAGTAATGTTTCTCAATGACAGATCTATTGTTCACTATGCCTGTTGTGCAATTATTGGCATCGTGCCAGCTGTAGGGCTTTTGGAGCTTTTTCTGACACCAACAAGGCAGACCCTGCAGATCCAGGGAATAATTAGAACAGTTGCTGCCATCCTTGCCTGGCTAATGTAAACTCCCAACTGCCCAGCTGTCTGGGAACAATGAGCACCTAAGATATCAGGAATTGGCCAATAGAATGCCATGATATCGTCAATGTAACAAAATCAACAATGAGCGTGCATCAAAAAAATAATTTCAAATTTAATTCATGGTGACCTTCATATTCAGCACAGGCAATTGAGTCTTCAAAAGTGTCAAAGCAATGAAAAAGCAATAATAGAGTAAATATTGATTGACACCATTGTCATTCACTCGAATGGTTGGCGCCTTCAACATGGGCGCATAAGGTACGCGTTGAAAGTCAACGGTCTGATTCAGGTGATTCTTTTTCTAATTCTGTTACAAATAGGCCCAATCTTGATTTTAAAATCTCCTAACTACCTAAGTACTTTTTTCTACATAGCTGACTTATAAAATTGATTTTCTCAAATCAAAGAGGAGGACAAATTTATCAAGATCCCATGAATTTTCTTTCGAGATCTGTCATTACTTTGCCCCCAAGCTTTCAATATGGAAACCCAATTTAATTTCATCATGTCTTCTCCAAACCATCACAATGTATTTTGACAAGTGCAATTCATTAATATGTTTGAGGGACTTGCATTTTTTTGTTGTCATTCAAATCCAAGAGCTTCAAAATATCATCCTCGATATCATATGGCTGCACCCTATGCCCGTACGATTTTACGGCCCGTCCCATTCCATCTACCAGATACTTGTGAAAATTCCACTCAGCACTTTCTCCAGTATGTTTCTGTGCCAACTGAAACACCATATTTGAACTCAAAGGACTCTTTGAGAAGAGGGGAAAATTCGCCTCAGGGAAATTCTCATGGACATAATCTAAAATTTCTTCATTTGTGCCAGTCTCTTGGCGGAAATCGTTGGAGGGGAATCCCAAGACGTTGAATCCCCTCGATTTGTATTTGTTGTGTAGTACTGCCAATTCTTTGTAATTGGATTTTGTTAACCCTCATTCGCAAGCGACATTGACGACGAGACTAACACTGCCAGAGTATTGCATCAATTGTTGCCAATCACCATGAATATCCTTGACTCTAGTTCGATAAATAGAATCGGGTGGGAGAAGTCTATTCTGCTGCTCCAAAAATCTGTCTGCCTCTGTCTTCGACGACGGATCGGAAGAAGCGCCAGATGCAGATGTCCCCTTCCCCTTCCCCACCATGAAGCCACCACTAGAAGTTTTCAAAAAGACAGTTCCTTCCGTGCGAACCTTGTTGCCTACGTAGAAAAGCGTCCCCAAAGCGATTAAAGCAATGATAGCAGATATGGCAATGGTGGACTTTGACGTTCGGTGCCTCTTGTGGATCTTCCCTTCCACGTCATGTATACTGGAAGGGAGACTAGATGCTCCAGTTTGTTTATTTGATGATGTTCTATTTGATCTGCGCATTTTTTCTCTGTAGTCGTTACCGTTTCTGTCACTTCCAGGATGACCATGTGACATGACTTGCCTTTTGCCTTTGCCCTCTAGCCGCAAGCCTCCTGAACCATTGTCACGCCCATTTTTTATTTTGGTGCCCTTCCTCTCTAAGTAAGTACTACTTAGGGGTATGGTACAATAAGTACTACTTAGTACAATACATACCGTACTTATGTTTGAATGAAAAGTCAACTTGATTTTCTGTGATTTTTAAATTTTGGACTACAATACCATACTAAGTACTTACTTACCATAGAGCACCATATTGTAGGAATCCATCATCACATGAGGCTAATCTGTACAAAACTGCCCACTTTTTGAGTCATGAAGCACTCATGAACAAAACTGTCAACTTAGATAATCGGCTTTAAAGAAAACTGACAACATTTTCGATCGCTTTTTTACATGTAAGATTTTACAATACCTCGAGAGCTCTTACACCAAAATCTAAAAAAAAGACGAGCGATTTAAAATTTAATACTTGGTTGTGTTCGTTAAAATTATTGATAAGACTTAAAAAAATCTCGATTCAATATCCGCCCTCAGCATGTTCAAGTCAGCATCAGTCATCACAGCATCATCATCAGAGCTACAGAAAGTGACTTCATTCTCCTCAACATGTTCAAACTCTTTGTCGTCAATTCCACCTCCATTGAGGTCGTCTCTTAGTACCATCTCAGTTACAGTAAGTTCGGCTTGCTCTTCCTCAGTTGCGCCCTCAAAAGTAACTGGCTCAGTAACAGCTGCATTTACAGCACCATCATTCAACTTCTCCAGCTTGATCTTTTCGCGAATTTCTTTCTTAGCATCTTGCATCATCTTGTACCTTGCAATTTGGCTATCAGTCGGTCTGGGGCAGAGAATGTCCTTGAATTGCTCTGGAATGAACGGTCGCCACTTGAAAAACATGTCACATCGCTTCTGGTCGCTGATTCCACTGCCTTCCATCACTCTGGTTCTCTCATACATCTCCATGAGATATTGCAGTCGCTCGGCATCATTCATTTTGGTGGTGGCTCTCCTGGTGTTTCCACCAGGCTTCAAAGGAACAGACTTCTTATCATTGGCGCCAAAGTACGTCTCCATCCCCATGGTTGTATTGTCAGGCTCATAAGCTCCAAAAGTGAAGAGGTGGTATTCAGACGTTCCCTTCGGCTCAACATAACAGCCCTTGAAAAACTCCTCAAAATTCCTGAAGCGATCTGGCGTCATTCTCCGAATGTTGATCTGCTCATGGGTGTTGAGGGCTGCATCGAGTTGCTCTTCACTGTAAATGTTCCGGCGGTGATAGCTGTACTTGACCAAATTGAAGAGACGGTCACAAATTTGTTTAGTGTGGCCTTTAATCAGAAAAATCAAACTAACCTCCTTTGCTTTCCCTGTCTCAACAAGCCATTGGCAAAGATGAAAGATTGTTTTATTTTTATTCTGGCCTGTGCAGTTGTCTGCACACAACACCAAATGTTTGATTGTGTGGCCTGGTTCAAGCCAGCCTCGAGTCTGAAAAACAATTAAAGAGTTAGAGATGATTTAAAAGGGTCCAACAAATTGCATTCATTTCTCACCTCCATTGCAAAGTAAGCACAGGATGCAATTTGGTTAGCTCCCCTCCCGTTGTCTCCTTCACCCCAGATGAAACAGTCCATCGTCTCAGTGACATTGTCGGCGAAGCCCGACAAATACTGGGTCAAAGGGCTCAGGTAGTAGGCAGTCCCAAACTGCTCTGACCCCAGATGTGGCAAATTGACATTTTGGCCCATGTCGAACGTCAAAACAACAGTCCTCTCACTCATGGGCTCGTTCGTTTCGTTGTGGTGGATGGCCTCCATTATGTACCCCTCCAGCAACTCCCTTTGCGCTGTGTACATAGCAATGTGCTCCTTCGATTCGATCACTGAGTTGAGATGCATCGCGACTGCCAACTCAAATGCCCCCTCTCTCATCTGTCCATTCTCATCAAGATCTTCCAAGAGCTGCTTCTTTCTCGCCAAGGATACTCGAAATGTTTCAGTCATTTTAAAACACTTGTCACATGTATCATTGCCTCGCGAGCGGATGCGCAACTTTGGGAATCGCTTCTTCCAATACGTCTTGAAGCATGTGAGTGAAACAACCGAGCCAGGAGCTTCATCAGGAGGCCATCCAGAAGCCTCAGTTCTCAGCTTCCAAAGCGACTTCTTGTTAATAATTCCCTTGCCTCGACACTTGAAAGTGACAATGTATCCTCTGTCATAGCACCACTGAATATACATTGATAACTTGCTCATCCAGGGCGGCAAACACACCTCATCCGGATCACCGCGAAGTGCACAACCAATAGACTCCTTCACAAACTTCGATGAAACAGGATCAGCTGCCGATTTTTGCGAAGACAGAAAGTCAAACAAAGAAGCATAAGCATCAACAAGGCATTTAGAGCGATTGCTATTGCCAACACCTTTGTGCGGCTGAGGACTGTTGCTTACACTTAGCTTTTTGTACTTCTTCCGCTTCCCAGATCCCATATTGTGAATGATTGCCCATGAGTTGAAACACAACATTACTGGTTCGTCAATGTCTGAAGGAATGGGGCCAGCTCCAGGAACGTCACAAGGAAGCTGGGGAAGGAGGTATATCAGCTTCTTGTCAACCCCCTTCCTTCCTTGGAGTGCTGCCTCAATTTGCTTCGCGCTCCGCTTGCTCTGAAGGAGATACTCGTCCTTCTCCTTCAATGAATCACTCTTAAAAAGGTAGTTCTCCACCACAAAGTTCGCCGCATAAAACAGCCTGTGCTTGTCTTGCGCATGCTGTGCAAGGCAAGTACAGCGAGTGGGACCATTCGCGCCTTCACAATAGCCCATGCCCGCCACTTCTTCGATGTACTTGCAGTACATCTCATTTACTTCGTGCCGGGTGAGCTCGGTCTCATCACCAGGACCCTGACAGCGCCTCCACTTCCCTTGAGCTACATTCGTCTGGCTCGAGGGAAGTGGAGGCGCTGTCAGGGTCNGCGCCTCCACTTCCCTCGAGCCAGACGAATGTAGCTCAAGGGATAAATGGGCTTCGCCGACCGTTTATAGCCCTGACGTGAGGGAGCGGGGCCATCGTTGAACGGAGGGATTGCTGGCACAGAGGGGGCTTCTCCCATCGTCTCGTCATTGTCCCCTTCCCTCGTCGAGCCCGCTTCCATGGGCTCATCCACAGCCTCATCATCTTGACCGGCTTCAGCGTTGATCGCCGAGAGCAATCTCCCGTCGATGGGGGACGAGGGAGTTTCGACTGCCGGTGCTCGAGTTGGGGGGGGGGTGCTCAAATCGGTTGCACCAGCATAATTGCCAGCTGCGATGGAAGCCTCAGCTGCAGCACCTGTAAGCTAAGCACACAGAGACGAGGTTTCGTGAGAACAACGGCAGCAAAAGTCAAAATACAAATCATGGCACGACGACGACGACACGGCGATGGCACGACGACGAGACGTACCTCACGCACGCACTGCCGCGACTTACTACTGTCGGCATAGTCGGTTCGAAAAGGTGTGCCGTGATGAACAAGGAGTTTAGCAGGTGGTAGAGGTTACCCATTTTGAAAATTATGAGCCAAATTGCCAAAAAAAAATGATTTGGCACTAGCTTTGCCGTGCTTTTGCCATGCTTTTTGTGTGGTGGGTCTTTTTGATGTTTTTGGCCAAAGAGAGGGATTTTTTTTGAACAGAGAAAAAGAGAGGGCAAATTCTGAAATGCATGGTAAAAGCATGGTAATCGAAAAAAGGAGGAAGTGTGTTGTTTTTTTACTGTATTGTACCAAAACTGCTAGCAAAGCGACGGACAGACAAAAAAATTACTTGCTTCAAAGCAAATATTTTCTCCTTTCCAAAGGGGAAGTGGTGGTTTGGTAAAAACCACTAGGAATATGCACGAATTTTGATTGTGTGTTCCTCATGCGCACTGCTCTGCGCAACCAAAAATGTAAAATCTTCAATTTTCATACTATTCCTATGTTGAAATGTAGAACAAAATCCAATGACGTCTGATTTACACCAAAGAGTAAAAAACTGAAAGAGAGCAAAAAGAATTTGAAGTGATGGCTCAGAGCCGATTGGTGATTGAGCAATACTGAGTCCTCTGTTAAAATAAAAGATCCTACAGAGTGTTGTCTTGCATCACCCGCCACATCATCGCCAAATTATTTGGCGATTTTATTTATAACTCCTTCACTTTTACTCTACTACCGTCAATTTTTGCACCATTAAAAAGAGCAGAAAAAATAGAATTTATATGTCCAGGTTCGCCAAAAATCAAAATTTTGATGCCTGGGTCATGAGTGGGCAGTTTTGTACAGATTAGCCTCACATATCATAATCCAGTATCCACTAGTCAGTGATGCCACTCCCCTCTACCACCACATATTCTACTGCACCTCCCCAACACAAAGCAAAACATACCTTTGCATCAATATAATATCGCTGTTGCTGTGTACTCATATTGTTGTTGCTTCTCACCTTTCCATCAAGCTCAGTAATTGCACTCATCCTTGCTGCTTTCATTTACCCTAGCATCCACGGCGGCCTTCTTCCTTATGATGTGTGTTCCTTTTTGCCATTATCAATCATTCTATCAATGTATACATTGTCCTTAAAAAAAAACAAACTTCCATTGCATCAAAGTCCTTAATTGCCATTGGATCATCCGGTCCATGGATGCCAAATACAAACTCATTCTCCTCTTGGTAAAAAAGTAGTGACATTCAAGCCACAAGCCAAGGCCGGTCAAAACACAAAATCTATGGTCCATTGACCCCACAGTAAGAAGGATGGGCAAATAATGCTCCTCCATCACATTTTTACTCCTTGGCAGTCAAGTCAGCACACCCTATTGAGGGAACTGGTGGAAGGGAATTAGATCCTTGTGATGGAACTTTGCTGAATCATAAAGCAGTGCTATCATTGAGTAATCATAGCAGAATTAAGCCAACAGGAATAACAAGATTTGGATGTTCTCAGCTTTTTCTGTCATTTTGAGTACAAGATTGAATTTGGACAAATATAGAGGGCAGCATGCTTGCAAAGTCTTCCCAAGTTGAGCTGTCACATTATGTCTGATTGTATTGATTAGCTTGTTCACAGACTTAGCTCTTGTAGGGTTTCCCACTCAAGCGATGTTGTTCCATGGGATATGTCTGTTGGGGTGAAAATTTTAGATTGATGTCTTCCAGTAGAGTATGGATGAAGTACTATTGTCTAGTCTTGGCAGACAAAAATGTAAGGTTGTGTGCAGGAAATTCATAGTAAACAACCTTGTTTTGTGGTGTTCTGCTCAATTTCATCAATAGAGAGGCACCTAAATCAAAAGCCCAAACCAAATTGAGTCTTGTAAGAAAATGTCTGAGAAGGTTTTCTCATTTCTTCATTGGTCTCTCTCATTTCAGAGAAACCATGTAAAAGTAAGGTTGTGTACCTTAGG
>JALLOT010004384.1:0-10315 GCA_036939595.1 Thalassiosira livingstoniorum | reverse complement strand
TTGTCTTTCTTTTGTTGCATCTTTTCAAAACTTGTTTGGAAAAACTGCTGGCACGTGCACATGAGTCATGTTTTAACATATATATTATAGAGACATGGTAGATTTAAATGTGCCTAATTCTACATTACATGATCTTCCAATCCCTGTTTCAGAATAGCTAATTCAATAATTATCTAGAAGCTTCCTTATTTTTACTCTGAATCAAATTTTGATGCTCAGATAGTGTGATACAACACAATTTGAATGGGTGTCACTCTGAAGACATTTCCAAGAGAAGGTTCAGCAGGAAAATATTTCCCTTGAAGATACATTGTGATTTGCGAGTGAGCAAGAATCTTTTGGCCATATCATGTAAAGGGATTGTCAATAAATACCTTAAGGCATATCCAAGAAATTAAACCCTGGATGTGCACCTTGAAGTCAAACTTGACAACTAATGCGCTTCAGTATTCATTCACCAATGTCTTTACTAAATTAATGCTTTGTCACTTCTTGTATTGGTTTCATGGTATTTTCTAGAAATTTTCTCTGACAACAACAGAAAGATAAATTGGTACCAAGGTTATACCTTTTTCTGATTTTGGCAGTTTTTGAGAGGCCAGATCATTCATTTTTACTTCTTGTTGATTGTATCCATATAATTGAAATCAATTGGATTGATTTCATAGTAGACCTCATTCCTCATCATTTTTTTGATACCAATGACACTCGTTTGAATTTATTCAGCCACTGAGTTTAAAGTAATCACACCACACATGTATAGTTTCCCTATACTAGTAGATGGAAAGTTATGGAATAGAGACTACATAAAAATGAATAGTGCCTTACAATATTAAGTTTTACTCTAGTAGATAAAGGTGGATGAGTTAATCATTTGAAGTCATGACCCTGACAGCTTCTAACATGCTTATCCAACTCTATCAATGAATAAGTTAACAGATATACAGTAAATTTTCTATCTTGATTTCATGTTTGAACACAATTTACTTTTTTAAGATTTAAATATTTTTTGCATGTTGATGTTTGTTTCTAATAGAACTTTGTTACACTATCTGAAATAATCTGTTTACCATATAGTACAATTAAACATAACATAAGGAAATTTATTTCAATCAGACAACCCCCCCATCAAATTTTAGATAAACTGACAAATTTGAACATCAACTAGTCAATGATTGTGAGAATAAATAAAATAGTAATTTGAATTAAATAAAAAACAAAGAATTAAATCAGATATTAAGTAACCAGAAAAGAACAACTTCCAAAATGCCTACTCCATAGTCAAATCATGGGCTAAAATGAACATAACATTGATTTGTGAAAAGAGAAGAAATCTAATCCCAAAAATTATCAAAAAGTAATTGTGTACTTCAATTGTAGGCAAAATCTCTTCATTATTACAGGACAGTGGAAAAATGAAATTTGATTTTTTTTATGGAATGGCCTTTTCAAACCCTTGTCCTTCTTCCACTTTTCTCTCATTCCAAAAATAAGAAACTTTTAGCAACTCTTTTCCTTGAAGTGCCTATAAAACCCTCTGTAAGATCGTGTTGGTTAATTATGCCACAAAATCTTAATTTTTCAAGTAGTTCTGCCTGGTATTTGATACGTATTGCGATAAGTTGATGTTTGTCAAATCAAGAAGTAAAGAATGATGTCTTTGTAATGCATTGAAGTTAAATGTTGTGGGTCAGAAAGTGATGGTTTGATTTGTAATCTATAATTATTCGTCACCACAGAATCTACATGATAACATTAATTTCTATAAATAAATGCACTGTTGATGTGATGTTATTTACGAACTCCATCGAGTGCAAAAGAGCAATAACAGAAAGGTAGCAATGTGCTTGTTCTGAGCTCTTTAGTACTAGGTAGCTTGAGTTCATCAAATCTACAGTCAAAGTCTGTACAGAAAAATGTCACTAAGCCTTGACTAAGCCTAAACAAAAAAAGGCATGTTATCAAAATCATTTATAGGTATGTTTACTATTCCATTCATTCCGAACAATCTCGAACAACCTCTCAAAACTCAAGAAATTAGCCATTGCACGCAGCACAGACATGGATAAGTAAGGATCGACATTGCCACTCGTCGTAGCTCGGCGCTTGGCGCTCCCGGCGAAAAATTAATCTCTCCTGCCTCTGACAGCGAATCAGAGTACATAGTACCTACGTAATGGCATTCCGACATCCTTTTAATTTTGGAGCTAATGAATGGAGATGATTTAAATTTCTCTGGGTCAAAAGAAAAATTGAATCGCACGAACACTGGCGAAAGCCAACCAAAATCCTAACCCTAACAGCTCGTCAGAATGAAAACGAATTTACCCGGGGATCGAGGGGTGTGGCAAAGACTTTATCCACAATCTAGCCGGAGAGTGGAGACATCAGTGGAGTGCTTTTGGGTTGATTCTAACTCAACTTTGGACCCGATGCGGGGAAGGTTCGATGGGGACGTCATTTCTCGAAGCAAGTGTCATTTTCATTCTTCAATTTCGATCATTTTCAATCGCATCGGCGATGGCATTCACCCATCTTCGATTCAATATTTTCAAATACTGTACTCTTCGATCCTCTCCGCACGGAAGCTACTGTTGACTGTTGTATGTCCTCCGTTGCCGCTCATTTCCCTCCGACTGGAGTGAGCAAACTTTTAACTTACCTCGTTGAGAAATGATTTGGCTTTGTCGAATTTTTTGGGGGCTGGTTTCGCTGATTCACAGCTTATGGTAGTTGACGTTCTATTAAAAACATTGCATGAATTCAAAGATGGCAATAATGCAGCA
Organism: Thalassiosira livingstoniorum; assembly: GCA_036939595.1. Classification (NCBI taxonomy): domain Eukaryota; phylum Bacillariophyta; class Thalassiosirophyceae; order Thalassiosirales; family Thalassiosiraceae; genus Thalassiosira; species Thalassiosira livingstoniorum. Next base: position 7,529 of record JALLOT010004384.1, on the reverse strand, counting down.
ATATCAGGAGATCAACTGCTATTGAAACAAAAACAATTTACATCTGAGCATCTACTAGATAGAGGTTGAATTGACGAGGGATAAAAACCAATCACCTCTCTGTTTTAGAAAATCTTTCTTTGCATCCATTGTACATCGTCGATTGGTGGATTTTTTGTTCCCACCCCCATGATGCGTTTGAGTGCCGATGTCATTGCCCGTGTCTCCACCTGTTTTCCATCTTCCCTCTCCCATTATTCGCTCTTTACTTTGGATTGTTCACAAAAGTCATTATAGTATCTATTTGCTTAAATATATAGGAACAAAGTTCAAACACAGATACTAATATCAGGGCATCACCCAATCTCCCGAAGGCATATATCACTTACGATAACATATATGATTGTCTATAATCAATCCACAACAATTCAACTAGTCTTGAGCAAATACTATTTCATGCTTTCATCAATTTAAAAAAGAAGAGAGAACAAAAAACACAAATTGGGGTGAGTATGATCTTCAACAGTAATAATAGACAAAAAAGGAATAAAACTTTGTCAATGCCAGTATTTTGCTTGCTAAAATCGAATTCTTAATTATTTTGCTAGAGCTTTTAGGAACTTTTTTACAGAAAATTGAACTCATTCAAACAGTAGGCATTGAATTGTTCTACCCACAAAAACTTGCATTATTTTTTGATATGAAGGTACCAGAACCATACTCCAAATACTGGCAGCAATGAATGTGCAAAAAGTTGCTACTTTCCAGTTCATTTCTTATTGATATTACTCCAGACTAGGACAAATATCAATTCTTAGAATGTATTTTGAATTTCATTACCAAGCTGGAACAAAACATGTGATCTAGAAAATGTTTTTTTGTTGAACTCCTGTCAACCCAATTATTTATTTTTATTGATAGCGGTGGTTCGTGTGGACCCAAAAACTCAAAAATTGAACAAAATTTAATCATCCAAACATCAACGCAAATCAAATAAACTTTTCTTGCACTTTCATAGCCAAAAAAATGAATTGAAACTCAGATCACTGTCTAAGTTTTCTACATACTGCAAGGCCACTTTAACAACAATTTATTTGATAGTATATTGGATGATGAAATAGCTAAAATAACAGGTTTTGTATCCACTCTGTTTATTAATGTTGAATAATATAGCAAATAAATTTGCCACTAAAAGTTGTATGTAGTCTTGGAAGAATGCAGTTTGTTGGCACAGTCAGGTTGGTGTGCCCATGTAGCAGCTTGTGATTTTTTTCAAAAGGTAAAAACCTGCTTCTCAAAGTATATAGAATTTTGTTAAACTTGTTAAAGAATTTTGATATTCCAAAGTAATTGAGTGTGGAAAATATATAATTTACCTGACAGATCCCGTCCCCCTAGGCTACCATGGTAGTGTACTAAGAGGATAGATGGGATAAGTAAGTACTATCATTCATACTATCTACACTCTAACATTATCTATCAACAGCAAGTGTTTATTAGTAAAATATACAGAACATTGGAAAGAAAAGCACCAAGTTTGTTTTATTGGAGACATTTTTATTTATTCAAGCTTAGTACATTGGTCATCACTTTTATATTTTTTGTATGTATTTCTGAACAGTCTCCATCATTTTTACCTTGTAAAATTCTAACTTTGGACCCACTACTAGGACAATTGCATGGTAAAATTTAAGCAGTCCTAGGAAGGATAAATATCTAAAACTTCATGAATGAAATTTTTTGTTCTTAAGAGTAAACGTTTCATCATGGTCCCATTTGGACCCACCACTAGCCATTCTAGAACCAAAATAAATGATTGTACACAAAACCTACTACAAGAAAGAAGTATACTATGGTTTTGATACTGTATCTACCTAAATTTTGGTATAAACTCCTGCATCTTCCTTCCCTCAATGAATGATCAATATGTATTTATTACTAGTGAAGAAGTTTTCAAAATGCTGCAACTACAAAGGATGAATACAAATTGGGTTACAATATCTATATATTACCCAAACTAAGGAATGCAAGCATCAATTCTGTGTAGTAGCTTATATTTATTGCATAATCTCAAGAGTTCCTCTATGCTATTTACATTGCTCTCTTATGCAAGAACTTAAAGTACAAAATATCATAAAAAAGAGATTTAGTGAAAAAATATCACAAATTGTGCAGATTTACAAGCTTTTTGAAATCAACAACCAACTTTTAGTCATGAATGAGGGAACAATACAAAGAAAGAAAGGAAGGTGGATAGCAATATTGAAAATTTAGACTCATCTATGCTTAGTAGTATGTGTTCATCTTGAAGACATAGTAATTGTCTTCAAAGAAAAATGGTTTGAATGAAATAATATGGGTTTTTCAAAAAATGAGGATAAAACGAGACAAAAATATAAAGAGTTTCAAGCTATACTCATATCAATGAATATTATATTCTATTACGCTGTTATCATTTTGAATCTGATCAAAGTTCTTTGATGTTTTCATCAGATCTATCAGCCAATAGTCCTAAAAAGGAAACTATTGATGTTGCACCAGTTGCTGTCAGCATTAAAGTTAAAATATTTGGGTATTATTGTCATAATGAGTTGTTCTATGGAAGATTTTCTTTATAAAAAAATAAGTTAAAAGTTGGTTTATGTAAATGTTGGCTCATAATAAATTCTACCAGTGTATTAGTATGCTCAATGTACAGTATCAAAATGTTCTGAAACATTGTCCAAAGAAGAAATACATATTTTTTTTAATTTTTAAATCCAATAAAATCTACTTCTGAATGATCTTTTTCATCAAATTACACATTCAATACCACACTCATTGAGCTTTTCTTTTATTTCTGATACATACTAATTTGTTATTTCTCCAAGTACAAACACAACAATCCTAGTTATTTGCAATCAATTCTCTGTGCCTACTCTTTAGTCAACAATGACAATAAGATTCAGACTTTATGAAGTGAAAATTATTGCTTTAATAGAAGGGCCACAAAGATATATGATGCTAAAATAGAAAGCTACTAATGATCATACCAAGAGAGTAAAATCATGTTGTAAGACAGTAGTCATAAATCATCATTGGTGGAGGTTTATGATATTTGAGAAGTTTCTTTCTTCCATTTTGACGTCATTGTCATTTGGCTGGTATTACTCAATGACTCTTCAGATTTTAAAAGAAAGGTTGAAATATACTACACACAATCATGCTGACATTCCTACCCACAATGTACTGATCTTGAATATATGACAAAAATGTTTATGAAACTTTAGTAGAGAATACTATTTTGACTTTATAAAACCCTATACAAATGCATATTACAACAAAATACAACAAAAATATCCTAATTTATAATCTTAATTGCATAGATTTTAACTTTAAACTCCCTCTTTGTCTGTACAGCAACTAAAATCCCTATGAATTAAACAATAAAATCTGGTTGCTAATATTTATGTTGTATAGATATCCTACACTTTGGACACATCAACACCTCTCTGCCTTTCACATGGACTTGTATTTTCATGCTTTTTAGAAATTCTTATAACTTTCAAAAGCAATTGAGAGCTGTCAATCCACGGGAAAGACTCAGGGGTGCAAAGGCATGTATCTCTAGTATAAATCAAACCCTGGCTTACAGCGGACAGACAATCATTTGACTTGCAAATTATTAAAACCAGAAAGCTGCCTAACTAAACATGTGTAAATTTTTAAGACAATGGCCATTTCTGCCTCTGGGGGGGCAACGTCAGTACTGTGTTACACACAGTTGATATGATGACTTGCCCAGCCGTATCTCATCCAAAGCCAATATCTCATGGAACTAGTGCCTTGATTCCGTCAAAACTACATGGAATTTCAAGGTAATTGAGCCTGATCCACCGGCTGTCACCAATGGTCGGCAAGGAAGATTGTCATTGTGCTTTGTTGCTAGCTTACCTTGTTGGCTGGTTAGTTGGGGCACGGGTAAATCGATTTTGGGTGTTGTGTGTAGTAGAGTTAGGTAGGTAGCATGTAAGTACGTAGAACGAATAGGTATGTACAGTAGTGTAGTATGGTAGGAGTAAAAAATTAGTATGGGCGTAATTCGTATGGTATGGTATATGTTAAGCTAAGGTATGGTATGTTATGGTAAGTACGATACTTACTATTTCGCGGCTCAGGGTCGGGAAATGGCTCTTTGTAGGCCCTTTCACCCCTTAGTATTTCCCGTGCTCCTACTGCTACTCCTACTTAATTAGGTACGTAAGTAGCAGGTAGTAAGTAAGTACTTAGGTAAGTACAATAATAGCCTCATTCTATCTGCCTCATTCCTCCTACAATAACTTCCTCATTCCTCATCAACATTGATCAACATGATGTTTCGAGCAGAAGACTAAGACGCTTATTTTTGGACACGATGGACAACACTCTTGATCTTAGTCTCTTGGCGGCCGTGTCCAGCCGCGTTGCCCCTGCTCATTGCAGTCAGGATGCCCAGCAGCGTCGGTCCGCGGTTTGCAGAGAGGCAACAGCTGCCTCTTCTATCCGCGGCTCCCTTACTTCCCATGCGGGCATGCCTCTGGCTACAACGATGTCGTTGCCACGGCGTCGCCACGAGCCCCTCACGGCATCTTATCTTGCGGATTTGGAGCTTCTTAATCAACAAGCGACGCGACCAACCACCACTGGTATCCTTGGTGCATCTTATCCACTCATTGATAACAGGATGTCTCTCATCGGAGGAACTTCCGGGCTGCCCTCGACGTCCAATGTGCCCTTGCGACACCATCTAGTAGAGAGTGGCATCTCGATGCCTTCAGCTGACTTTCCCATTCCTAATTCCAGAAGAGTCTTGGAAGAAGAACTAATTCTTTCAGAGGCCCGGAGAATCAACGCAGAACGGAGGTTGATTTCGATGCGGGCAGAGGCAGATTTTCTGCGATCCATCCATTCGTCGCTTCGCAGCCGTGAGGCCTGTTTGCCCCCTCGCAATCATCCTTCTTTGTCTACCTATTTTCCCCCTCAAATGAGGGGTGATGTGCCAGAGCTCGAAAACTATAGACATTCGAGAGCGTTGGAACTTCGATCCAACGAGGAAATGGCCCTTGCTCGATTGTTAGCGAGTGCTGGGGAAAATGATGTTTCGCGACCCCAGGGGGCAGATTTATCTACCATTGAACATCCTAGCTTTCTGTTGCATCGAAGGGATTCCGATGTTAAAAATAGAAGATCAGATACAGGCGTCGGTACTTCTGATAACGTGACGGAGTTTCACAGCAACCATGACACTGCCAGTGATGCATTTGCATCGCTGGCAGTTGAACTTGATGCGTCGCAGAACAACATTGCCCCACCTGAAGTCCTGACATTAAGTCAGGCATCAGATGCAGAAGCAAAAAGGGATTTGAAAGACGAGCTTCCTGCAACGATTTCCCTTCCGTCTGATGATGGGATTCTGAATGAGATCCATTGCTTTCTCCGACAAGATTGTATGGGATTGTTTTTTGCGACGGAGGCCGACGTCGCTGCAATGGGAAAAGGCGCTCGTCCGTCGAAAGTGAACCAAGTTGGGCTTCGGTGTGTTCACTGCGCACATGTCCCGCGGTGTAACCAAGCAAAACAATCTATTTGTTATCCAAAAAAAGTGCAGAGTATTTTCGAAAGCGTAAGAAATTTTCAACGCGTGCACATGGCGTCGTGTCCATACCTCCCAGACAACATCAAAGCTAGATATCAAGAGTTATTGGGTCGTGCTGATGACCCCCACAAAACACCCCAAAAGTTGGTGAAGGCATATTATGCAAGGTCTGCGATTGAATTGGGTCTTAGAGATGCTCCGATGGGTTTGGAATTTGTTGGCAGGCCGAAAAACAGTAAGCCCTTGTCGTCTCTCGACATTTCCGAGCTCATCGAACCCCTCGAAGAAGAATCATCGTCTGCGAAAGATAAATCCATTGAAATGGGAAAATTTGAGGACATTGTTACACTGGACACAAGAAAATTAATTCTTGAAGCAAGAAAGAAATCCACCCCTTTTGTTCTTCCACACGATTTTCCGTCCGTTTCTGATTTGACTTTTCTTCTTTTTCAACAACTCCTTCCCTACGCACCAACTCCTGCCATTTTCAAGAGAAGAGGACTCAAATACGATCCTAATCATCCTACACCTGGACTTTGCTGTAAATATTGCCTTTGTGCTCGTGAGGGGGAGAACAATAGTTCCAACAAGGGCATGTATTTCCCTCAAACTGTTGGGTCCATGGGGGATTCTAGCTTCTCCCAAACCTTACTCACTCACTTGGCGGGATGCCCCAATGTACCCCAACCTGTGAAAAATGCATTGGATGAGCTGTATTGCTTGGCAAAGGCAAATAATGTGTCTGAAGCCAGAGGTGCCAAAAAGAAATTCATGAAGAAGATTTGGAAAAGAATGATGGATTACTGTGAAAAGAAGCAAGAGAAGTTGTCCACTAACATTTCAAGACCAAATTAAAAGTTGTTTTTGATTGGTTTAGAATGATTACTCAGATGTTCTTGCAGTATGTACAGCAAAATTAAATGTATCTAGCTAAAACAGAATTCTCTGATGAACATATCTTAAAAGTGATATGGATAAAAGTCATCAATACCATACCTAAGTACATCATCGTTAACTGTCAAAAGGGACTGGATGCGACCCCAAATTTCATTCAATAAAAGGGCAAAATGAGTGACATTTTCTGTCGATTTTAATGACAGAATAACGGCTGGTGGCTGAAATCTTATTGTACTACTGATCATGCAGTACAGGCCCTAGCATAAGTACACACTTGCAAAATCTTCAGGAAACAAGTACTTTCCAATGGGCTAGATGAATGAACAGAAACCCATGACTTCAGGGAACCATCAACTTTTAGAAACAATTACAGCACCACAAGCACCTCAAATCACACCTGCACTGGAATTGCAAACTTCCCCAAATGGCTAGCAGCTCCCAAAAAAAATTTTGTTTATAAAAATCAGATTATAGGGTTGCAGCAAGTCTACTAAGATGTTAGAGATTTTTTCTGAGGATTGGAACAATGTGACAGTTGCTAGTTTTCCCAAAACTAAGTGCCATAATTGATATTGGAGAGACTGCTCCAAAAGCCAAACCAATAATTAGACATAATTACCAAAAGCAATAAATTCATCTATTGCACCATGATCCTAAGTACTATAATTATGGTACAGACCTCAGGGGTCTCTGCAGCTCAGCTGGTTAGTCACATTTCGTCTTCATTAAAAGTTGTGGGATCCCTTCCCACAGCTCCTTGGGGGGTCTATGCACAGTTTCCACTCTAGAAATTTATACATAGTCGTACACACAGTTTCAATCCAAGTAATCTGTGGAGATTGTTGGTAGTAAGTACTTACAATCCTGGAGAATGCTTAGATATTACTACTCCTACCAGATGAGCCAATTTGGTGCAATCCTAGAAGTTCTGGTGACTTGTATTTGTGCCAGATGATCTGGATGACTGATGTGCTGTTGGCCTCTTATGAGGGTTTATCATCCTAGGTGGACCCCAAACATACCAGAGAAGCCCATTTTC
>JALLOT010004383.1:0-10347 GCA_036939595.1 Thalassiosira livingstoniorum | reverse complement strand
ACATGTATTACAAACGTAATAGCTTACCTCTGTTGAACACCTACAAAACAAGATCTAGTCAGTCATGAGGTAAGCTATGTTGTGAGTGGCTAGATCTAGCAAAACAAATTGGGTCTGGTATCATGGTCTTATGGGGCAAAGGTGACTGCCACGTGGGACTGGAGCATGCGGGCCTGGGTTTAACAGCCTGTCATTTGAAACAATACAAGAATTGAAATTGAAGGAGAATGTTGCCATGTTCATGTATGTCAAAAAGTAATGAGGTCTAAAGAGCTCAAGGGGGTGCAGTATCTGCTATGTTATTCTGAAGAGAAGGGCAGGGTGAAATTTCTATTTTGTTGGGGTTTTGTGGAAAAGGAGCAAAATAATGGTGCTGGCAATGGCAATTATCACAGATTATGTGGAATGTTTTGGTGTGACCAATCACACATCTATCGTGACATGTCCCGTGTGAGTGAATGTGACCGTTGGCATTTCAGAAATGGCTCTGTTCTTTCTCCAGATCGATGTATGGTCAATGCGGGAATACAGAAAATCATTCGATACAGAAGCAACTCTATTCATTTTATTCACGGAGATACTATTAACATGAAAAGATATTGTCAAAAACAGATCCCGCATTTTCAAAGTCGAATAGATTGCAAAAATCAGCCAACGGCCACTCGCTGTTGTGTTGTGGATGTTAGCTGTGGTCTCGCTCGTGATTGTAAGTAGATAGGTACTATCGTAGATAATGGTTATTAAGCTACCAATAATATCCTCGATTTTTGTCGCCAAAAAGTTCGCTCAATAATTAAATATCTTACTCAGCGCGCAAAGCTAGAAACTTTTACGTTTGATATATTGCGGCGATGTTAAGCGATTGTTTTTAACTGAAAAAAATATTAAAGTATCTTGTTCACCATGAGGTTATAATTACCGTTATTTACGATAGGTACCATACACCTCAATACATTGCCTACCATACCAAGTTAGGTCAGCATCGCCAACAAATTCCATTGCAGCTTTCCACCACCACCTTACTGTTAAGTACAACAAGAGGTTACAACGATGGCAGTCCAGAAACCGGCATTGTTACTTTTGGCGGCATCGAAACTTCAAAATCTAATATTTGTGAGTTTCATTGCTACTATCGTTGATCATTGGCATCGTGCACCGTTGTCATTGGCGGTTGGCGGGTGTTATTCTTATCACAGTTTCGGCAGCCTATTTGTGATTCGTGCGAGCCGCGGAGCCGCCAACGTACCTATGTACAAAAAATGAAAATGATCAATTCCAATACTTTAGTATTGATCGGCTCCCATGAATCATTGAAGGTTGGATCTCGTTGTTGGCAACCGTTGCATACATTTTATGTTTTGATGGATTGAATTGACAGGGAAGATGTCCACATTCACATGAGTCTTACCACCACTAACACCACTCTTTCGTTTTTTTTTCACCTCGGCAGCGCTAGAGGGATTGGCATAGACTACCAACGATTGTTTTGATTCGATTTCATTTTCATTTTCATTGGTGACACCCAATCGCGTGGAGTGCGACTCAGTTCATTTTGATAGATAGTTTTCTCTGACTGCGATTTCGCCATCATGTCTAGACGAAAGAGTTTCAGCCGTCGTCTTGCATTTGAATCGGAAGAGGCCGACAATGAAGAGACGGAACGCAGTGTTCGTTGGAATGTCCCCGAAACTAAGGAAATTGAGTCGCACGCTCCTGAGGCATCCAAAGGCCACTCCAACAACGTCTCCAACAATGTCTTCATCACAACTCCACAGACTTTCAAGTCCTCCACTCCAAAACGATCTTTGACCGAAGAACAATTCAACCATGGATCCAATGACGCTATTTCATCGTACTACTTTCAAGACATTCCCTACACCCCATTCTCGACGAGGAAAAGGAGGAAGAAATCCCAGACACCTGGGAAAAAGAGGCATCCTCCACACAATTACGATGACAAAGAAAATCACAAAAATAGCACACCCTCTCGAACAGAAGGTTCGTTCGGCGATGGAGATGTGGCAAGTGAAAAGAGTGACTCCCTCGACAACACGTTCAACCTCGGCACGAGTGACGACATTTCTAAATTCATTCACATGTCCACCGATCCCAATTCGAGCATTCTCAGCACTGACAGCAGAACGACGTCGACGAGTGCCGCAAGCAGTGAAGTCGAGGATAGACTCATGATGAGTGATCCACACGAGCTCTCAACTTCGAATTTCGTATTGAGTACGAAACTTCGTAACAAGATTAATGATCGGACCAGGTCCTTGCTCGCGGGAAAGAAAAAGGATTCGGTAGATGATGCATCGCAAAAGGAGGAATTGAAGCAGAGAAGTTTGATGGATGAACAGCAAGCATCAACATCTCCAATGTCACAAGATGATGAAACATCTGAAAGAATCCATGGGTTGGACGAAATTCTTGCAGAGTCAGACAAGTATGAAAATGGAGCCTGCGTTGAGGAGAAAGGTGTCTTTGAGCCGGATGAACTGGAGGAGAGCAACTCCTTGCATTATGAAAAGGAAGATAATTCAGTAGATGGCACACCGCAGACGGAGGAAAAGACAATGAGCTCCATTCCCGATGAACAGCAAGCATTTACATCTCCAATGGCACAAGACGAATCCACTGTAAGTCTCTCTGGGTTGAACGAACTTCTTGCGGAATCAGAAACGCACGAAGGAAAAGCTCACGTCGAGGAGCCATGTGCGTCTGGGCTGGATGAACTTGTTGCTGAGTCAGAACAGCACGAAAATGATGGAGTCACTGAAAAATCATTGGACAGTGCCCCTTCACCGACTGATCAGAGCGAAGTTATGATTGAGAGAGGAACCGGTAGCTCAGTAGATCGAGATGACGATGACAACGAAGAAGCGCTTAACTTGTTATCGCAAATGGAGTCCCGACAAGCTCTTTTTGAGCATTCTTCCCTAAATGAGTCGCGTACTATGAACTCGGATATGACTGAGGAAAGTGAGTTTGGGTTGGATAGCATGCTTGCGGACGTTTCTCCTGCAGTCAAAAGTTACGAAGACAAGGCATTGGCTGCATCTGATTCATCGTCTGCCACCGCAAATAGAAAAGATGGAGGGAAAGATTATAGTACTACTGGCGAACCAAACGCGGAAAGAAGTGAGATACAGGAATCGTATGCAGAATCAACCGCATCTGAAAATGATCTTGCGAATGTCTTGGGAGACCTTATTCCTGAAAAAGATAGCAAAAAATCGAGTGACGGAACAACATCAGAGAGTTGTAATGACAATAAATCAAGTGAATTGGATTTCACGGCTACCGACTTATCGGTTCTAACTGCGTCTGGCGCTAAAAAGTCCACTCTCGGTCAGAGAAAGGAATCAATTGACTCTTTGGATGACGGTGTTGATATTGAATTCAACTCAAAATGCAGTAAACAATATAAAAAGAACTCGACACAGCCAGGTCGCTTGAGCTTGCTCCCTAGTCCAACAGTGGCAGAAACCAATGACAAAGAAATCACCAGAGGGCACACTCCCGTAACGACTCGCCCAACCACTAACATTGTTGCTGGATCTGTGGAATCCATCAACAAAACCATTGGCAGTCTTTGTCCATCACCCTTTTTCACTGGAGGAAAGAAGCCTAGAGGAGTCTCGAAAATACGCAAAAGCACGGGAGCAGATTTGAGTCAGATGCGGAAACTTACAGCTAGTCTTCGGAAAGGAAATGCGGAGAAGCGACAGAAGGCGAGAGCCGAACGAATGTCTGGGTTCGGAGTTCATCAACCACCACCAACTTTTGGAGATAACACCGCACAAATGTCTGGTAGGAAGACAAGCGACGGGAAAATAATTGCAAGTTCGCCAACCGTGGAAAACATCGTCAGTACGATTGATAAAAGAGAAAACAAAGAGCTCCACGAAAGTGAGCAGAGTCAAACTATCATAGGTCGGAGCTCAAACGAAGAATTACTGTCAAAGGAAGAGAAATCAGTTCGTCAATTATTTCCCGATAGTCCAAGCCATGTAGTCTCTGACGGGAAAATGGTTNCAGTTCGTCAATTATTTCCCGATAGTCCAAGCCATGCAGTCTCTAACGGGAAAATGGTTGAATGTGAAACTGAAGTCTTGTCTGAATCGAAGGACGAAAGGAGTGACCTCATGCAAACATGCGACTCGCCGTCGTCGACCAATATGGACCAGTCTTCCGCAATCGACAACTCAATTGGAAATGTTCCTAGTTCACAACGTAGGTCTGCAAATAAGCTTTCAATATTTGATTCGCCAGAGAAGGAATATTCTATTCTGTCTTCGCACCATCAAAATAGCCCAGAATCATCTGTTGATTCACGCACAGCTAATATGCTTTCGCCGGCACGCAATGTTAGGCGCTCACATCTATTTAACTCACCTATCGATGACCCTATGATGGACTCACCAGCAAGGAACACCAGAAGCAACAAGAAATCTCATGGAAAAGAATCTACGCAGCTTCCGTCCTCGATCAAAGCTGCAGCGCCATCTCCTGCGCCTTCTCCTTCAAAGAACAAGTTTGATGCTGATTCAAATGAAAGTCTTTTCGATTCCCCAGCAAGGATTGCAAGAAGTCCGAGCAAAATTTCTTCTCCGAATAATTCAACTCTTGATTCGCCGGCAAGGAATACTAGAAGTAGGACTAAGTCTCCAATGAAGGATTCTTTAGGAGGATTCCAAATCTCATCAGCCACAAGGGACACTTTCAGTAAAAAAATATCACGTTCAGAAGAAGAGTCGAATGAACTTGCTGAGAATTCTGGCGGGGAAAAGACACCACTTCGTGATTCCTCTCTGAATGTAACAGCAGATACCCCCTCGCCAAATATTTTTCAAGTGTTCAATGGACTTGACAGCAATTTTGATTCCCTTGCCGAAAGTATATCGNAAGAACATTGCTTCTGGTCAAAAATCTCTTGAGCCTGATTTTGCAAGGTGTGAGAAAAAGAGAAAAGACAGTACACCTTTAGCTTTATTTCAGTCCCCTCAGAACCAATGTGCAGATGAAAGCAAGGGACAACAACAGCAAAGACTCGAAAACGAAGCCCAAAACGACGAGGAAAGTACAACTTTTTCTGACCTTTCGTTGTCAAAAGAATATCCATTTTTATTTCGTAAGTCATCAGGTCAATCACCAAAGAGCCAAAGCAGCACATCGCCTCAGCAACCACCCCGATCTCCTGCACCGAGCGAAGAACCTTCTCCTGGGCATGCATCAGTATCATCTGGTGGCGGTGCGGCAGATACGTTGTCGTTGAATAATTTAATTGATGAAATACAAAAAGATATTGGTGACAAGTCAGGCAAGAAAACACTTGAAATGGGAGATAGATCTGCGGCTGGTTCGCCAGTTCATCACAGTGACACCGCGAACACAGAAGATCTGGCAGGAACACTACGGGAGTTAAATCAAATTGGTGGCATGTTAGATGGTGTTGGTAAGAAAAGCATGCAGTCTCCAAAAAGTCCTGGTTGCGTACAGACCCCAAGAGCTAGTGCCAAGAAGAAGCCAAGAAGTATTTTAAACTCATCTCAAAAGAAAAATGGCAGACCAAAAAGTGCTTTGAAGAGGAGTGTTGCATTTGGTTCGCCTGAGGCTGCAGAGTATAACATTGGGAGTCCTTCTGTGAGCATGACACCGATGCATAAAGAAACAGTGAGAGAGAGATTTTTGATGCCATTTTCAGGCAATCAGAGAGAAGCAGTTATAGATGAAGGCCTAGTTGAAGATTCGTCGTGTCAAACGGCAGGAAGCCAGCCTGGAGAAGAGTTCGTTAGGATGAACGACGGAATCGAGAGCAGCTCGGACCCAAACCGTTTGTTTGAAACTGAAGAAACAACAGAGCTCGAAGGTGATCTTACCAGGGTTATTGCTTTCGGCAGCGATCCCAATGAAATGGGACCACTAGATGAGTCACGAGTCGAGATCATGCCTGATATTGAGCGCTGCGAGGCTGTTCCAGAGAAAGCGCATGCCTCACAGGGACAGCTGTCTGACAACAATCTTTCAGCTGAATTTACTGAGAACCTGGAGATTAATATGGCTTCACTTGTAACGGAGAAAGTAAACAATAGAATGGGAGATAGTACAATTTCTGTCCCTTCATGTGATGGTGCATCCGATGTTGATGCATTTGATTCAACAGAAGGTAAATCTGTTGAACCGGAGGATTCAGTTATTGCCAGGGAGCACAGTCTGACCCCAGATACCTCAGCGAACAACAAAGATAGATCCACTAATGAAGATGACTCTAGCAGAGACAAAAGCACAAGTCCCTTATTGAGATTGGAGGACAACATTAATCAACTGCTTGATGCTACCCATGCAGATTCTTGTGTTGGCACCCCCCCGAATCATTCCCTGGAATCTTCATTTGAGAATCAGTCTCCTACAGGAGACGGTTCGAAAGAAAGAGGAAATGAGATCACACGAGCTGGAAGAAGCTCTTTTGATGGCTTAAGTCCCAAGTATAACCCATCTTCATTCAAGCGGGCCTCTTTACTACTCGAATCAGCAGAAGATCACTCAGACATGGAAACACACACGGTCGACATCAATGGTGTGTTGGGTTCTTTGGAAGATTTGGTTCAAGGTGATAACTCTCCTACAAAAGAAACTGTGGTTGATGCCGCCAGTGCTTTTGCAAGTGATTACTCAGAAAAACCTCATACATCCTTATCCCAAAGTGATTTTTTGTCAGAGCCTGAATCCTCGGAAGATCAATTAAAGGAAAAGGAGAACTCACAGACAATACAAGTAGAGAGTGACCTGGCTGAAGTTTTGTGCAAGGGGGCTGTTGAAAAATCCAATGATAATATCTCTTTATCAAAGGAAGATTCACGCACTGTTGAAATGGAGGATGCACTTACTGTGCTTGCCGATTCTGCAGAAAAGAATTCGTTTTCCTCATTGCCACAAACAGAAGACATAGCCGGGGCCTTGACTGCGCTTGCTGGTACATCCACAGAAAACGATATTGATGATCCAATAACCAACCAACCGTTTTCCAAAAATGACGATGGCTCTCCTAGAGGCGTAGCCGCTAGAAGCCCAAAAAATAATGATATCTCAAGTCCAAAACAATCTCCCACGCGTCGTTTGTCCTTGGAGAAAAACCCAAGTGAAACGACAGCTCTCTGCGAAAGACTCCAAGGTCGTGCAAATGAAGGGAACTCACAAGTCCAAACAAACGAATCTTGTAAAATTGGCGAGTCGGGGTTCTCGACGACTCCACAACTTTGTGATGGAGAGCCCAGAGAAGAAACAAATCACGATGTTGATTCTGATAAAATCTCCGACATACCGTTGAAAGTAGCCGCATCCTCATCCTACGAAGCCAATAAAAATCAACAGGATTCTTGTGTTGATAAAACTGTTTCCGAATCAATCATGAAGAGCCCAGTTATTGAGACCGTTGATCTAAAACTTGAAGAGATTTTGGACGAGGCAAACTTGGTTACTTCTCCATCCACATCGGATATGTTTCTGGGTACACTACGCATAGCGTCACAAGGCAACATCCAGTCAGTGAAACTCGTATCGGAAGAAGTGATTTCTCAAATTTGCGAAAAAATTGAATCGCAAACTTACTTTGTCAGTGAAAGCGTGAAATCTCGTTATGACACAATCCTTTCGGAGAACAAAGAATCGATCAGAGCAATACAAGTGGAACTTCGATCAAAAGAGATTGGCGATGCCCCTGCAGATAGTCTGAAGAATCAGCTGAAGAAGATCTTTGAAGAGTCAAATATCAGCGCGAGGATTCATTGGCGTGATTGGCTTTCCAAAGTGGCACCTATTTTCAATGATCAACTTACCAAAGCAATCATTCCTGAAACTGAATCAGGCCTCAAGAGAATGCTTGAAAAGCTTGAAGATTGCTCAAGTCAAACATCTGTGTTAGAGAAAAAGATACTGAAGAAGGAACGAAAAAAGACATTTGTCCATGGCAAGTCCTTGCTCTCCAAATGCGAAGCTGATGTTCAAAAACTTGAGACACAATTGATTGAGGCGCAAAAAAAATCCGAAGTATTGCATAAAAGACAGCAAAAAATTGATCAAATATCCAAGTCGAACAACCAGGCTGAGTCTCTCAAGGAAAGTGTAGGCCACCTCCGCCAAAAAGCAGATTCATTTTACTATAAGCTTTTTTCCGCTGAGAAAATTCGCAACTGGACACTCGTCAGCGCAAATGCCTCTTGGTTTAAGTTGATCTTCAAAGGCATCTTTCGTGAAACGAATCTCCAATTATCTTTCACTATTGATGAATTTTCTCAGGTTCGTTTGGACGCCAAGATAGACCAGGTGCCAGATATAAGCTCCCTTCTTTCTACAATAACTCCTCATAAACGTTCACTCCACACTGCTGCATCCACTTACTTGAAGAATAAGATTTCACTTCTATTCAGGTATCTCGAATCTTTGTCAATATCTTCGCCTAAAAAAATACACAAAGTAATCCAATTTGTAGAGCTGAAGTTGACAAGGATCGAAGAAGTCGCAAATGAGCTCGATCATTGTCTAAGGAGATGCAAGGCTTCATTTCTTCAGCTGGATGAAACTAATCCAAGCAGTCACCTCTTCACAGCATATTTCATAAGCGAAACAAAAATTGGCGATAGGCTTCAAGCTTCAATATTGATCCCAGATTGTTATCCGTTTGCTCCTGTAAGAGTACAACTACATTCCACCAATGATTCATTTGACCTAGTGGTCTTGAAACGCCAGCTAAAAAAAGTTTCAAAGCCAGGATTTAATGCTCTCACTAGAATTATTGATGGGGTTGAAAGCTATATTGGCTTAGATGCTTGATTCTTCATCATGATTGAAAACACCAACATGGTTATGACGATTTAAAATCAATGAATTAAAACATTGCTTTTGATTTCATCTTAGAGGTAGGGTTGGAACTCTTTATAACTCATTCTAGGGGAGCACCAACTTATTTTTTCGAAGACAACTGCATTTGCAATTAGTTATCATGTTAGTTGATATGCATATTATTTATTTGGATTTTAAAAGAGATAGTTTGTGTTCTCTTTTGATTGTGTGGTAGACTGTATTGCATTTTCCATGTTATAATGGTGTGTGGTATTACAACATCTTTCGTGCTTGCATTACACTTTGACTTGTAGATTTGATTCGCCAATTGATACAGTGATGGATAATGTTGTGTAAGTGTGAAGTTGCCTGTTACTTTACCAATCACTTTTTTGTGTCATATTATGATTTACAGCACAACAATGGGCTGGCCACAACTTACAGGGTGATGAATGATGCAATGCATGATCATGTTGTTTATGACCACCCTTGAAAGTGCTTGCCTTTTTGCAAGCTGTTTATTATTATGAATTTGAAGTGCATTTTGGCTTCACAGGGTTAATTCTAATCACATGTGTGTTTGGAGGGCTATTCACAATTGGCATCATTGTCGCATCCAATTCATGCCAATTTCTGTAGTTTCCAGCTCTCTGAATGGAAAGTGTCATTACTTCTTTTGTACCATTATTTTTACATTTGCATTGTACTGATTGTTGGTGCATTTATTGTTGCTTGGGAAAAACCATGGGCTGGTTCTGCACTGTATCATTAGCTGTTTCAATGGCGGATGGTGCAGGATGGGAATTTGAGGTGCTGTGCTCCATTGTGTACTATATGTCATTGTTGTGGAAGAAATTGTGTTACTGTATTATCATCGATAGGCATTTTTCCCTGGATCTTTCCTAATGAGTCTGTCAAAAATGATTCTTGTTTGGCAAGATTTAGAAATTATTGGCAACCCCCCCTTCCAAAATTTGTTCTGAGCATAGGGCTGATGCTAGTGCCTCTTTGAGACTCACCTCCAATCCTGCATTTGTTTTTGTTAGGGCTGCCAATCTGGCATCCAACTTATCTGTTGTTGCAGGGACATCATATACCAAGCTGTCAAGAGCTCCCTCCAATTCTTTAGAGAGGTTGGTTTGCATTGTTGAGTTTGTTCCAAAGCCAGCATTTTTTGAGGTGAGTTTGTTGAGGAGTTCATAATAGTTGAACTTATGAGTCCAAAATTTTTTGAAGATAATCCAGTTTCTGTTCACTGCTGGCCTTTGAATCCACTTGACATACTCTTTATCAAATAACCCAGTTCTGGCAGTGTGGATTTGTCCCTGTGACACCATTTGTTCATCTGATAGTGGTTGGTTAGCATCAACAAAAAATCCTGGATCTTCCTGCCTATCCATATATTTTTGGAAGTCTTTTGATACATCAAGTTCTTGTGCAAAGTCATCACAATGAGTAAGGACTAGATCATTGCTGACAAAGCCTCCTCTGTCAAAGCAATGATCAAGG
>JALLOT010004382.1:0-10313 GCA_036939595.1 Thalassiosira livingstoniorum | reverse complement strand
GTTGTCCCTAAAGAACTGATAAGCCAACAAATGTTTTTAACTTTATTTCAATTTGATCATAAAGCAACTTTGGTTGGTCTAGGATTATAATTTTGTACTGATACTTTAGAAAAGGCCTCAAGGCACCAAATAAGCCTACCAACATGCAATAATCTTCAAATTATGAGAAAGAATTTTTTCACATATGAAGAAACCTTGATGCTACACAATGTTTATCATGAAGTAAATTACCAAATTGTTGAGTTATATTATTACTTTTCTTATGACATGCATCCTTACCTTTTTATCTTTTAATTATTGTGGGAAAAGTATAATCTTTTTAAGCAACACAAACTTTGTCTCAAGTTATGAATGCAGTGCATGTGATAACACCCTTTGTTGCTTCTCCTTGGGTCCATCCACACAAAACTGCAAATATTTGAAATGGTTAAACTAATGTTAATTTTTAATGCAACATGTTTCTATACAATTTTTGTTTTCAAATATTTTTCCTTCTTCTGGAATTGACAGGTGGCCATATCTGTATAAGTTGTTTTGATGATGGTGATGGTGAAATGTGTTGTAGAAAGAATGAATTAGGTAACTGATGATAGCTGATGATATTACCAATAGAAACAACCTTATTTTTTTCATGGAAAGACTTTGAATTATGTGTGCAGGATTCATACTTATACTTAATACTTTAACTAGTGCTTCTATTGTGTGCTTGGAAGTACATTTTTTCTGTTTGACTCTAGTTGCTTGAGATGATACTGTTACCATTTTTTGTCAACTGCCAGAAGGCATATTGACATGATGTCAGTTACATGCCATCATATTCCATAACCTATTGTGTAGGTTTCAACATGTAACATTAAATCTTCTACACATTATTTTGATTTTTATATTAACAATCAAAAAAAATATTTCTTCTCAAAATAATAATACAGTGTCATCTGTAAAATGGAATATATGAGCAAATATAAGGATATCCTCACCCCCCCCAGACATTGAAAGGAATGTGAAGGTTTTGAGAATCTAATAGCAATCAACCAAGAGTGGTCTTTCAGCAGCAAGTTTTACCAACCATTCTTCCATGTTACTTGATAAAATAGCCCTCGTCCAATACTTCTAAATAATTATGATTGATTTATCTTATTTTGATTTGCTCTTCCCAATGTTTAACTTTTTGTATTTCATGCCAAAAGAAGAATGAAAACACTACTACTGTTAGGTACTACCACATCACTATTACATACATATCATACTATTGAGATGGTTAATTCTTACACAATTTTAAACGGGATTCTTCTTCAAACACTTACAGTGATTTTTCAATCACAAAAAGAATCTTTTTTGGATAGAAAATCCATATCAAAATTAATTCTTACCCAAAAATTTCAATGGACAATCTATGACATGAAAGCCAAAGTTTTTATTTTGCAATCTAAAACTAATGATGGTGTGTGTGATGGTAGTCTGACTTTGTGTCATTCTTGTTATTTTTATTTTTATGGTGGTTCATTGTGTAACTTACAATTTACAAAATTATGACACAGTTGTGACAAAAAAAATAATACATCAAAAATAATTGCAACCTTGGGCAAGGAATCCAAACAGGGGAAGCAAAGTTGATGGATTGTAATGATGATAAAATAATGGATGGATTACACCACAAAATATACATAAATGTTCTAGCTGCAATGAGAAAGACTGACTGATAAAAAAATCAAAGTTGATACTTGAGCTCATAACACAAAGTAAGTTCAGGCAATACAGAATTTAAATGATTAATAAGGTCACACATGTTCTGTAAAATACAATTACTAAATTTTCAAACCAATGTTTGCATTGATTTTATCTAGCCTTGAGAATTAAATATCAATTATTGAGAAGAGGAAACTAGTTTGCTCTGGGGTTTTGTCACTTGAATGGTAATCATTTGTAAGAGTTTGTTCTACTGATCAGATTTTTGACTGCTGACAATACCAACAGAGAGCTTCTGGAAGTTTTGAAGACATCAAATTGCAACATGATTTTTCAAAGGTTTATGATGCCACAAGGTTCTGTCCTCCATTGCCACAAGTCAAGGAGAAATCAGTTGAAGAAGAGAAGAAAAATATGATAATAATAAATTTGGCATGAATTGGAACAAACATTTGTTGGCAAGTAGGAGGCAGTGAAAAGTAGACAGAGGAAGTGGAGATAGAGACACAG
Organism: Thalassiosira livingstoniorum; assembly: GCA_036939595.1. Classification (NCBI taxonomy): domain Eukaryota; phylum Bacillariophyta; class Thalassiosirophyceae; order Thalassiosirales; family Thalassiosiraceae; genus Thalassiosira; species Thalassiosira livingstoniorum. Next base: position 8,117 of record JALLOT010004382.1, on the reverse strand, counting down.
CAATGATGGCAAAGCTTTAATGGCAGCAATAGTGCCTAATGGTAGTGATGGTAGCTGGAGGCATGACGACAATATCATTAACATTGATGATGACTATGAAAAATTAAAGGTGGGGTGGGGAAGGGAGAAAGTTTTTGCAGGTGGACATATTGTTGATGGAAAGTAGAGAGCAACATGGTGTGTGCAATAAGAGAGTGCAGTGTTGGGAAGAAGCAAGGAGGAATTAACTTCAATGAAAATGAAGACATTCAGTCTTATGGTCAAGATGGGGTATGAAGAAAGAGGGTTGTTGTTGAATGTGCAACAGTTAGTTGGGGATGGAGTTTGAGCAGTGATTCAGGAAATGGGTTGATGAATGCAATGGAGGCAGCATGAAGCAGCAGGGGTGGTTGCATTAATAGCAATTTTAAAATTGTTTGAATGAATGATTAAGTAAAGTGGATCCACTGTCAAAATCAGAGCTAGAGGATGCTCCCAGAAAATAAAATAAGAAGGCAAGGGCATCATGGGGAGGAAGTGTGGTGGAAGTGAGGGAAACTGCAACCATGAATCAAATACTTTGAAAGTGACAGGTGGAAGATGGTAACCCGCTAAATCAAATAATAAAATATTCTTTAATCATTACATCAAAGACAAAAATAACACATAACAATTAACTTTTAAAGAAGGAAGCAGAAGCATGGGGAGAAGAAGACAATATAGTTTGGAATGGATGAGGTAAGTGAGGAAAAGTAGGACCTGATGACAAGATGGAGGCATTAACTTATGACAATCAGATTGTGAAAGACAAGAAGAAGATGTGTGGTAACCAGATAATGTTTTCATCAAGGTCAAGGGGGTATCCATTTATCTTGGAACCTACAGTGATGGCCTACTGCCAATAAGTCATTGGCATTGCAGCAACCATTTTAAATGCCACACACCAAAGATGTGTTGTACCTGCATGAATATTGTACTTCTTAGTATTAATATTATTACCATACCTAAAGCACAATACCATACAACATCAGAATAATAAGTAAGTACTATACACATCCATAAAATTTTACAGTTGGTGATCAAATGATACAAACAAAAGTTGAATTTGTAGAGAAACAATTACTCATCTATAGGAACTATTTAAAAAATGAATCCTGCACTGTACTAGGTAACAAATGTTGTAGAATTTAACCTGGTATGAATGAAACATTTCAATTTAGTATTTTGTATTTTACTTTTACTTTTACTTTACTATGGTACAATACCACCTACTTCTACATTATTACCTCTTCTAACTAGTCTTTCTATAATATTATGTTTTACTTAGTACAACTACTACTTACATAAGTAAAACACGCTATGACATTGTTTGGTTTTTTTATTATCTTAATCAGTCTGTTTCACAATAAATTGACAAAGTCATATTTTAGTGGGGCTTAGGCTCAATGCTTGGTCTAGATGTAGTTTCATCATGGAAATCTCAAACCTCTTTTTATTGTAATTTGAAAGAGGTCTCACACCCTGGGGGTATCTCTATGGCAACATTGTCAAAGACCATGGTAAAAATGGCTTCACCGCCATGGCGGCCACAAACGTTGTGCTATCGGAAGTGATATGCTGCTGCTGCTTCCAACACAACAAACAACGAGCGCAGGCCACAGCAAATGTACCATGTGCATAGTTTGGTTGGATATGGCCAAGGATCATTGGAATCGGATGTCATGGCGGGGCAATGGCGCTGGCGGAAGCCGCTCAAGAAGTGGTGTGCACTTCGCTGTTTCTGCATCTGATGTTGTCATTAAAGGTGTGAATGACCTAGAGTGTAAGTACAATAAGGTCGGCGGCTGCATAAAAGCAATTGTTATAAAAATACTAAAAGGCTAGCCATTTGTGTCATGGCTTTTGCCATGGTGGGGATGTCCTCCAGCTCGTCTCATCATGGGAGAGCCGCCAGCCATCCCCCTGCCTAGACTCTACATTAAGAATTAGTACCAAAAATCAGCAAAAAAATGTCAATTTTTTGTGGAAGGAAAAATTGGCAATTCGTCAATTTTTCGTGGAACAGACTGAGTGTTTTGTACTATCTATGGTATCATTTCTACTACCGTACCATACCATACCTACCTATCGATCGCTCGACACACGCCTTTGCATTTTTTATTGTACTTATTCCAATGTTAAATGTTCGTGGGAATCCAAAGAATCTTTTGGACATAAAAAGTAAGTCATTGTTTTGTAACGTCTAAAAAGTGACAGGGAGACAGATCAATTCAAACTGTTTGCACTTTCATCACTGACAATGGCGTCAGTCGTCAGTTGAGGGACGGAGTTGTCTCCCTTGGTCCATACTATCGGGCTTGCGGAGAGATGATGAAACCCTTAACCATGAATGATATTATGATCGATGACGCCACCTTTTGTAAGGCTTTTTCAGTGGGATCGCATTGAGATGAGGATCTATCGGCCTGGATCGGCGCATGTTCCTACAATTTTCTCACAACGATGAAAATGCAGCATTCGCTTTGATTGGAATTCGCTCTCCTCTAGCAGCGACACACTGCAATAGACTCTCAATAGAATGCAACCACTCCATATCTTTGATGAATTTTAGGTATTGTATTGTAACTGACCTCTCCGTGATTCCCCTAGGAATTATTTATCTTTTCATCAAACTGGACTGAAACTGGAAAATATTATTTGCTCGATGAACTCGACTTTCTCAAGGCCAAACGACTCAAAAAAGGGCCATCGAAACTAAGTTTGCAGATAAATTACCCTACTCCTGATCGAACGTACACTTTCAAGCATGTCGGCTCCCCAAGACCGCCAAGACCGCCAAGTCCACCAAGACACCCACAAGGACGCCTCCATCGAACTGGAAAAACTACTCAAGGCCGAATCCGTCGTGTCCATCTCCTCCGAACCCCCAGTCCTACCGGGAGATGTCCAAACCTGGGAGCAATTGGAGCAGATCCCCGAAGAATTTCTCAATTTCACCACGGATGGCGCCAGTGGCAAAGGTTGGCCTCATGGATCATCCACTCTCAACAACCTCAACAATGTGAACACCGAACGACCACTGCGCCACACCGACGCCCACGGAAACACCTACACCTACTCCCTCTCCCCCGTCACCTTCTCGGTATTTCTGATTTTGATCTTGGAGTTGTTGGAGCGATTTTCGTTTTATGGGTTGTACATGACCCAGACTAATTTTTTGACGGGGTCTTACAATGTGGAGGAAGTTGGGAGTGAAGGGAGTGGTGGGAGTGGTGGACAGTGGACAGGTCCGGATATGAGTTCGATGGAGGCGGCGAGTTTGGTGTCGCTTTCGACGGCTGTGGCTTACACCATTCCATTCGTTGGTGAGTTCCATTCTATTTGTTATTTACCTGATGTTGTAACTTGTTGTCCATGATTCGTATCGATTTTAGTGTTCCAAGTAAGACATCAGTGTTTATGGTACTTTCTATTCGAGTTTTTTGAATTTATTCGTGAAAAAGACTCAAAATAAGCTCTTGGTGGAGTCTGTCGGCCTTTTGTTTTTCTTTTGAGTCTTCTACCACTCGTCCCTGTGGTGTCTGTGTTTTTGACGTTGTTTGCTCTCTTGATATTTCATTTAACATGAACAAAAATTATGACAATGTTTTGAGTAAAAATTTGGGAAAAGATTTCTTTCGTTTGTCACATTAAATTCCATTCTTTGACAACTTAAATCGTATATTGTACTAATATTCCATTCTCTCCAATGTCATCCTCTCTCTTTCTTCACATCCGACACTCCACGCAAACCACCAACCACCAACCAACCCTAACAAACCCCAACCAACTAACTCACAGGAGGATTCCTCGCCGACGCCCTCCTCGGAGACTACCGCACCATCCTCCTCGGCACCCTCCTCTTCTACCTCCCCGGCCTCCTCCTCATCTCCCTCTCCACCCTCCCCAACCCCCTCCTCGGCCAACACCACTTCAACACCTCCGCCTACCGCACCGCCCTCCTCGTCTTTTGGCCCATCGGCACGGGAATTGTCAAATCCGTAGTCAATGTATTCGGTGCGCGGCAATACCATCCAATATTGCAGCGGAGTATGATCGAATCGTTTTATGTGCGGTTTTATATGATTATCAATGTGGGTGCGGTGGCGGGGTGCATTGTGATTCCGGTGGTGGCGCGGAGTGATGTTACGGTGGCGTATGGGATTCCGTTGGTTCTTTTGGTGGTGGCGACGGGGTGTTTTGTGGGAGGGAGTAAGAGGTATGTGGATGTGGTTCCGCAGCATGAGTTTGGGTTGGGTGTGGGGAGTGAGAGTGATGACGGACATGGTGGGAATGGAGGTAATTCGATGGATGAGGAAGTGGGTGGTGGACATGGGAGTAGGAGGGAGGCATCGAGTTTTTTGGATGTGGCCAAGATTTGCATGCTCGTTGTTCCGTTCAACATGTGAGTACTAGCAACCTGTAGCAACATTGCAACATTCAACGTCCAATTTTGCAAATTTGGCAAACGTTCTCACAATGTCACGTCATCCTATATTCCCCACCCACATCCAACTTCCAGCGCCTACTCCCAATGCCCCACCACCTTCATGGTCCAAGGAGCAGTCATGAAACCCTTCCTCGGAGTCATCGAAGCCCCCAACCTCGACATCATAGACTCCATCTCCGTCCTCTTCTTCGGCTACCTCGTCAGCACCTACTTCTACCCCTACCTCGCCAGACGAAACATCAAACTCAACACTGGCTACAAATTCGCCATCGGATCGGCGCTCGGCGGATGTGCCATTCTCTGGTCGTTGCTCCTCGAACATATGATTCATGCCGAGTACGCCACCTCGGGGGATAGGATCAATGTCCTCTGGCAGGCGCCGAGTTATTTGCTCATCGGGGCGGGAGAAATCTTTTCCATTTCGGCCGCGTACGAAGTGGCATTCACGGCGTCTCCCCCCAATAAAAAGGCATTTGCATGCGCCTTCAACTTATTCTGCATTGGGGGGATTCCCAACATGCTCTCCCTCGGTTTGTATCGAATGTGTAAGCAGTGGTTCCAGAATGAACGAGGCAGTGGGAACATTCACTTGATTCAGGATTACAGCGAGGCGCATGTGGCGAATTACTTTTTGGTATTGCTGGGAATTGTCTTCTTCGGGGTGTTTGTCAACCTGCTCCCATCGGTTAGGAATTGGATTGCGAGCGTGGAAAAGAGAGCGGCGGATGCAGCATCGAGTTCGGCGGCGAATACTCCCAAGGCGACTCCCAAGTCGACACCCAAGTCGACGCCCAAATTCACGCCAAGGGTTGGAAAGACATTGGCGGAGGATGTTGGGAAGGGGACAGTGAAGGAGACGGATCCATTGTTGAAAGCGAAAGAACATAAAAAGTATTTGGAAGAAGGGAAGGGGCCGCAGATTTATAGAATGAATACTATGAAGGCGGAATTTGCAAAGAAGCCGAAAGGGAAGAGGAGGAAGTAATGTTTTCATTAACATCATATTTTGTCCTCTTGGCAGCGCTTCCTCTGTTTTTTCTTGGGAGTTTCTATTTATTAGGATGTAGTCAACCCTTTTTTAATCTCCTAACAAGAAAATATTTTGGTAGTCAGTGATAGTGTTCTAATGTGTTTTTTCCTTATCTAGACAGGTGCAAATACAAAATAACTCTTCTACCTTTTCAGACCCACTTTCGTTTTTTGAGTTTTCATCCTGTGAAATAGCTGCAAGGGAGCATTAGATCCAAGAGTACCAATTGCTAACAACTATGTCACAGGTTGATGTTGTGTAGACCTTTTAATGCAAACTGCAATTACCAGTGTCATTTTCACTTTTACTCTGACTCTTCTATGGAAAACTAGTACAAAGCAAGGTTGTTACTGTGATGATTTTTCTTTCCACATTTTGTATTGGACTTCAATTCCTTTGCTTTTCAGAGCTCTCCAGATGGATGCCTCCCATGAGAAAGCAATGGGCATTGAGCTCGGAGTTGTGAACTAATGCTTCGCTGGAACAAAATATTGTACAGCTTGTATTAGTATGGTCAGAAGAATTATCTGCATCTCCACCAATTTCTCAGCAACAATAATGTATACTTTGTCAAGAATGGTGCTCCTTCGTACTCTTCTTTCACACGGGATTCCATGTTATCTGCACTTCTCAGCATTTGCACTGACAGCTCCTTTTTCCATACCTTCTTTTTTAAAGGAACTGTGTCAAGATTCACTAACCACAGGAAATAATATTTGTAACAAATTTGTACAAAATTTCCCATTTCATTCTACTTGTTTTGAAAGGTTTTGAGTGTGTGACCAATGCAGGTTCAATGAGATGATGGCATAATTCATGTCTTTAAATTGATTTTGGCACTAAATGTGATTGGTCTGATATCTGATTTCTCAAAGTGAAGACTCATTAGTTCAAGAAACAAAATGATCTTATGATTTCCAAGATATCAAATTTGTAATTGGTATATTAGAATAAATTGAATTTGTCAAATGAAATATAGTCAACATGCTTGGTTACATGATTCATGCTCTTTGAAACAAATTTGCTAGATGATATTGCACATTCTGATTCTGCAAAGCCTGTGTTGTTCTTTGAAACTATTCCAATGAAAGACTGAACATCTTCTTTGAATAAAACAACATCAAAACTATTGTCACCATCCTTATAACAAAGCCATTCAAAGTAAAACATTCAAATGTATTCTGAATATTGTTTAGTACAAAGTTTGTTCCTTAGTTAACAAGAAAAATTAAAAAATGAGATTGGAGAAAGGGCAATTGTAGTGATGATTGAAAACAATATTCAATGCTGCAACCAAAATGCTTATTGTCACTTTTTAACAAAATATGAAACTGATGACTGATGACCCATCAAAGAGAACAATACAAAGACCTCTACTGTAAGAATTTGAAAAATAGTTTATGTTATATTTGACAGAGAAATGGATAACCAGCTACAACTAACTCACTTTAACTGATGTGACTTCTAATTTGCACATATTTTATGATGTGACTTCCAATTGTGCCATATACACTTGCAATAGCAAAGTCAGGAACAAATGAAAATTTTTGTTAGAGCTAAAATGAGACACTAGCTAAAATGAGATATTAGTGATGCATGGAATTGGTCATCATTATGGGAGATTGATCTTTCAAATAGCTGCGTTACGTTTTCTCATTATGCAAGTGCACTGTTAGTTCTTGATGGTTCAGTGGTGCATGGCAGAAATTTGATGTGTCAGGTATTCTTGAAGTTATTTTTGCTTTTGTTACCACTGCCCAGAATCCACAATGTTCTTGTACTGGTCTGATATAGAAACCATTAAGTGCATGGATTCTCCTGACTTCCTATTTGGGTACTTAGGCTTTATGTAGTTAAGTACTTTACACCCTAATGGTGCTAAAGGCATGTTTTCAAAGTTTATTTTTTTAAGTTGGTATAAGCTCTTATTATTGGGTTTGTGTTGGATTGGTGAAGGAGATAAAAAAGGGGAGTTCAACCTGTGGTAGGGGCTTACACCACAGATTCCATGGGAAATGTAAATTTTGAATCCAGAATTACCAGCATCGCCAGAAAGTGTTCCTTTATCATTCTTATTCTTGATCTTTCTAAAATAGTTCTGCAGTGGAAATCTGGTGGTATGATAGCTGAAAGTTCATGCCAGAATTATTTATTGCCTGCCTGAGTGCTTCTGATGCCTGTCTAGAACATGCACATTAAATTTTGTCCATTTTTTTAGTTTTGTCATGAACTTGTTATAAGATTTTACTCATTTTTCTTCTTTTTGATTCTTAAAGGGCTGGATGAGAATGGCATTAAAGCTGGTTTGGTAATAAATCATTTAAATATACATTGTCTGACTGTGATTTGACTGAAAACTATTCAGTTTGGTCAGAGAAGGCTTTGATAACATGTTCAATTTTGATTCATGCTTATGTGGCTGATTTGGAGATTAAATTGTTAGTAGGTTGAGGTTGGATTTTTGGTGTAATGAGATTTAGAAATCTTGGTTGTTTTTTTGTAGTTAGATTAACTGATACATTGAGTAATTGTTTAGGCTTTATTTTTGGTTGTTGGCTGAGTGTTTTGTTGTGTATGGTTGAACCTGTTAAAGTTCATGAAGTTTTTGATGCTGTTTAG